>CANYBF011430556.1:0-19540 GCA_948192965.1 Dalechampia spathulata | reverse complement strand
TATATATATATATATATATATATATATATATATATATATATATATAGGGGAAATACTATTGGAAATTAATGAGTAAATTAAACAAATTAATAATATTTAAATCTTGATAAGAATAGTATTGAATTATCTAAGATTTAAGATTAGCTTGAGACAAACTTTGCCACTTTAGGAAAAGTAATAAGGGCGATGAGTAATGGACTTCTTTAGCAAAGTTAGGTTGTTAAATTGGAGAGGACACAAATATTAGAAATTCTCAAATATACTAAGTTACATGAGTAATATGAGTAGAAGTGCGAGGAAGGAAACAAGCTTAGTTTTTCAATTACACGGGTATTAAGAAGAAGACGTGGATTCTATTAAAATTTGATAAGTTATAAGTATTTATGCACATAATTATGATTAATTTGAATATGTTATCAAGTATGTATCTTAGTAAACTTTTGAACTAAACTAAGGGGAGCAACTGCTATGTCTAATCTATTAATTGAAATAGGTGAATTAAATAAATTCAATCCCCTGACACATACATTTTTGTTTGATTGTTTTTATCATATGAACTTGTCGAGTAAGAGGACTTCTTATACATTTGTTATATTTAACGATATAACTATATGATTATTTTATGATTGATGCGTGAATATTAGTTGTTATAATCTGTTTGAGATTACAATTGTTTCGATGGATGAAAGCATCAATGAACTACTCATTGATGAGCTTTTTGATATAGACAAACTCAATGAATTAGTAAAGAAAATGCTATATATATAAGGGACTAATATAAGATTGCATAACATTATTTATAGTGATTGAATTCCTTGGGTCTCTTAAGTATTAGATTGTGTAAGAATATAAATACATTTATGTGTTAGATTGAGAGACAATAAGTAGTTTAATTAATACTAAACTATGCATGAATTACATGCTTAGTTTAAACAACCATTGGACAGTAAGGATTGTAATTTGAATTGCATTTAATATTCCTCAAACTCTTATGTATTGCATGTGTATTATTACAATTTAAGAATATAATTCATTACCTAGAATTCTAACTTAAATGGACAATACCTTTGGTATAAAATTTATATCAATCTGATGCATAACACATTTGTTGAATAGCCTAACTTGACACCAATATTAATATTAATGTACATGATGCAAGTTAGGATGAAATGATTAAGTTTAATTAATGAGTTTAAAATGCAAGCCTTGGTTGGATAAGTAATTGGATATTTTGAAGCTAGAAATGTACAAAGTCTTTGGCTGACATAGGGGGAAAGACTTTGGTACTTGAATTCTAATGCTACAGATTATACAATTAACTAAATTAAAACTGACAATCTTATGATGTTATTTAGTATGGGAATTAGGGGTATTTCTGTATGTGATTGTCAATCTAGCTTGGTAAGAACTTAAGAATTGAATGAGTATATTCATATTATGTGTATAATGCCACCTATATATAAGGTTATCTATGCTTAAATCATTTATAAGATTGGACCACCTAAATTAATTTCTATTGTTTTATATAGTGTTTTACATAATAATAAGGGAAATGATTCATTTTTAGAGGAGTTTACTAATTATAATTTGTTAATTAATTCAGAAACTTAGTCAATGCATGAATATATGATATTTATATGCATGAAAATGACTATAAATGAAGAGACTATAGGTAGGTCATGTATTTGATTATAAGTGCACTTTATACATGTGTATGGTAGTTAAGAATTAATTAAATGCATTCATTGTACAAGGGATGAATTTATTATATGACTTGGCCTAACGTCGGCATATTTACCTAGGGTGCTACTATATTAGAAATTAATTGTATAACTTATCACATAGCTACAACAAGCTGTAAATATATATGTACTTGCTATCTAATTAGTTGATGATAAGTCTAAAATAAAGGTTAATGCTAGCCGTCAGGTTCAAAACAAGTGGATGATTAGTTTTGCTTCCCACCATATGATAAAATATAAGCCATAGATGAAGTGGCATAAGAGGTTTATGTCATTAAGGATGGAAGTAACTCAATATTAATGACATAATGACTTAGAGGTAACTTGGAAAAGGGATTAAAAATATACTTGGAATCAATCTAGGATCATACATCAGACACATATATAAATATTGAATGAGGAATACAAATAAATGATTAAATTTATATATTAAGGGATCATATGTAAATGACACCTATATGAGATAATGTTTACAGCAACATGACAATTTATGTAACTATATATGAAAGAGAAACAAATTTGTATTGATACTTATAATTATCAAATAATAAGATGTGGTTAATTATGAATCATTTAGGGAACATGAACATTAATATTGTTCATTCATATAAACATAAATTGATTCAATGTTAAGTTGCTTCTTAGTCAAGATAGTAGTCCTCTTAGCAAGTATTAAGGCTTATGATGTAGTTAATCATTAAATGCCATAAAAGATGATTAATGTGTAAGTTCCTAAACATTTAATTCAAGCAATGACCTAAGGAATTCAAACTTAAAGTCAAATGATAATGAAATGATAACATTCCTGCTAAATAGAATATATGTGTTTATTTAAGGGTATATATATATATATATATATATATATATATATATATATATATATTATACATGTCAATATAAATAATTAAAATATTCATATATCATAGATGACAAGGATAGAAGGGTTATGACTCTTGTTTCATGTATAGATAAAGGCAAAATAAAAATAGATTTTTGCCTAATCACAATTGAATTGTAAATAAAATTTGTAGGTAAAATAAAAGGCTTGATGATTCAAGCATAATATTGAGAAATATTATGAATATTTGATTATTGTTTATTTAATGTGAGACATGTGATATATTGATATATCTTGAAATGTTATTGATTTATAACTACGCCACCATCATATAAATGCATACGTGATAAAGTCATGCATCATATATCATTAGCATAACATTATGAAGAAATAAGAAAGGCATAGTTATATATATAAATATATGTATACAAAGGATGAAATAAGGAAGACGCTAGTATATTTATATATTATAAAAAGGAGGCATAAGGGAAACGTTAATATATTTATATATTGAAATGACATAAAGATAGAGAATACAAAGATATATTGGAAAAATGAATTATTGAAAAAATACCCTATATAGATTATGCATAATTAGTGGCAAAGATTGATGTGATCACATATAAATGATGAATTCATAGATAAATGATGAATTCATAAAGAGATGATGAAATGATAGAGAATAGTGGTATGCAATACATATTTACATTCATTATCATATAGCATATCATAGCTATAATAAAAAAAGGAATGCAATTTATATTTACATTCATCGGCATATAATATATATTATTGATATTATATTAATTAGAGTTTCAGAACATATGCTGCACATTAACATGATTTTTTAACCCATCATTTTGTAATAATTTTATATTTTATTTTTTTAAAATTTTTTACCATGGTAATATTTTCTATAATTTTAAATTAATATTTGATATTTAAGCATTATATACTTATTCAAAATGTTTGTATAATATTTTCATCCATTTATGTATAAAAAATGAGAGCAAATGTTTATTTATCTATTTGATAGCAAAACCTTTTTGTAGACTATATTTTTTATGTATATTGGTTCCTTCTTTTATAGATCATCCTTTTTGACTAATACCTTTGTTATTGAGCTTGAAATTTTTCTTGATAATGCAACATATAGCTATCCATGTGAAAAAATATCTTTTGGCAAGTATACTCCTATATTTGGTATTGTTTGTCCCTGTTCCTTGTTTACAGTCATGGCAAAACATAATCGCACTAGAAATTACTTCCTTATGAATTGGAATAGATATCCTTTACTTTATGGTGGATTCAATGATATTCTTGGTAGTAACACTTATCTATTAGCATGTTGCCTAATTGTTATTTTAATATGTATGAACTTTTTTTCAAATCTTCTGCATAACATTCGAGTTCCATTATATCAATCTATTTGATGCATTCAAATTTCTTAAAATTATTATTAGGTAATTAACATTCAATTGTAGTCTGTATGATGACATTCTATTTGGTTACAAGCTATTTAGAAATTCTTCTTGATAATTGGTATTGACATCATCGATTGCATAGTCATAGCTAAGGTACACTTGAGTGTCTCCTGGGAACATATCTATCATCATCTAATTCAGTTTATCCACATGTTCATTCTTCATTGTCAATATTGCATAGTTTATCATGTATTCTAATGATAACAAATTCTTAACAAAATCAGGAAACACATTTTGTATCAATGCCTTCTTGTATGAATTTTTTCCATTGTCTTGTACCATCATTTCATCTGGTATGATTATGTTTCCATCATGAGTTGTAGGCTCTTCCCCATCCCCTACTCTTACTAAAAAATCATAATAAAGGTTGCATATGATCTAGTTCACATGTTATTTATCAACTTAAGCACTTTTATTTTATTTTAAAGATATAATGTTACCAGACTTACATTAACTATTTCTTGCCTTGTTCTTTTATGGACCAATAGCAGTACTTGTTTAAAGTCATCTCCAAATACCATCACTTTCCATTGTATATTTTTTAGCCATTAGTTCTTCATCCTATATGTTCATACTGGTTTTGCATAACAACATTGATAAGCCACTTTGCTTTGATATACTATATAATGTTGAATCTAGAGTGTGTTGTCCTTCCTCCTGACATTATTGATGTTGTTATACCTGAAGTTGTTATTGCTAGAGCTATATTTCCATTTGATCTTAGATTAGCCAATAATGCTCGATAATAAGAAAGTCTTCCCTGTACCTTCTGGTCCATCCACGAAAAATATCCCAATACGTCTTAAGTTTACTCTATTTATTATCACCATATATGCATATTTTTATTCTAAATTAAACTTTAACACTGCATCAATGTCTTCTTATAGCATTTACACTGTTATCTCCTTTGTAATCTCTCTATTATTGATCTCCATTTAGCTAAGCTAGTGACTTTCTTTTGTAGGTAAATCATAACTTTTCACATCCTTACCCATGCTTATCAGGTGCTTTTAGATATCACTCAAAGTGCAAGCTATTTGTGTTCCTATCTAGTTCTCATGCATTTTAACATAATCTTTAGCCAATGATTGAAAATTATCTTCCCATAGTTTTTTGATATTTATGGGCTCACAATACACCAATAATGTTACGAATAATCTTCTTAACTTTGATAGCATTTTGAATATTACTACCTCACTCATGCATTCTATTGTACTCTTATCTGATTCAAGTAAACCCCTTCTTATAACAGCTTCCTTAAATGTTAGAAATTAGATACCATTACTATAAGTAAGTCATCAAATGACTTTAGACCCTTAAAATTATTTAAAAGTATCCTTGGATAATACCTTTCTCCTTCCATCATGTTGGTTGCACTTATACATTCGATGATATTTTCAGTTTTTCTTTTTATCTACTCTTAATTTTTTACATTCTAAATATAATGCTTTGAAAATTCCCTACACAATAATATGCTCACTTCTTCACTTTTTGAACATGTAATAAAGTATTTGATGAACATTATTTTTTTCATGTGATCCCATTGAAGTATGTTTTGCAAGTTCTGGTTATGCCAAAATGTCATTGTATGCTTGTTCAGTAAATGGAGTAGCAGATTCACAACAACAAGATAAATATCATTCATTTCAAACTCATATATCCTCTACATAGTTTTTTATGATGATACTCATCTTGCATCTTGATAACATTATATCTCATCTATCTGATTCTCTCCATCTCTAACATAGGCCGCTATTTTGTCTTGCCATTTGTAGTATGCTTGTATAAGTATTTCACTGTTGTCAATCTAGAGCAAACCTATTATTATTTAGTATATAGGATTAGTGAATTATTTCTTTTACTTTTTTATACTTCATTTTTACAAAATTTTTACCATATTATAATACATTATTGCATTAAAAAAATTCATTACCTTTACATTGATATGACAATTATATCTTGTAAGCAAATACAAATTATAAGGTACAACCCATTTATTATTAATTGTCTTGTTTCCCTTTTTCACCTATAATATGATAAAAATGTCATTATTTTCATTTTATGAAAATACGTAACATAATTTTAAAAACATGTTTGTTACCTGATGATTATTTTTAGATCTTTTATATATAAGGTATCAATTATGCCTTAATGTTGTCTTACTATTATATGACCTTAGATATTTGAATTTGTATCTTTTTTCAATCATGCAAGGACATTTAGGATTTTCTTGTCCATATGGACTATGGAACATATGTTTTGTTACACACATGTACAATACTAGATACTTAATCTCATCTGAAATCTCTGTCATAATATATTTATCAAAATATCTAAGCTAGTTACTTTGCTTCTAGACTTCAATATGATAAAGATGTGTGCATATGGTAGACCTCTCTTCTGAAATTTAATGACATGCATATGTGCTGCTACCTCACCAAATATCTTCTTTTTGTATAACTAATCTTTGAGATCTTGTAACTTTGCTTAGAAAACTCTAGTGATCAAATGTGGAACTTCTGATGGTTTTATTCCTAGTCATATATTCTTTATTATCTCTTCCCATTCAAGATTTCATATCATTGTAATAAAGAGATCAGGCTTTCTAAATGCTTGCACAAAGCTATTGCATCTAGGTATCTTCTTTACATGTCTTTAGGTCTTCCAATTTAATTAGTTGGTAAGATTTTTACTTTCCTTACTTCTTTCCCTCTTGTCTCTTCTGCTTTGACACTGTCTATTATGCCCTAGTATAGCTTAGCACATATTACTGATTGTTGTGTCTTATAAAAGTCAAGTCTTGCTATATCTAGTTTGATATACATATCCAATATGAATTATTGTAATAGTATCCATAAAGTAACATTAGAGATGGTTCATTCTCTCTTATTTGGAAATAGTAGTAATAGTATTCATGACAAGATACATTTCATGGATTTCGTGCCTTTACACCTGTTTTTGATCATTCATATTAATTACATATATTTGTTCTTGTAAGCAATATTTTGAATTTTTGATGAATTAGATTATGTATTTAATTTTAAGTAATAAAGTACTGACCTTATCCCTTTCTTGCAATGATATTCTCTATTATTATCTTTGTTATCAATTACAAACTTTGATCCTTATTTATAGTGTTTTGTTAATTCTCATTTGGGTTTTGTATCTTTTTAATATCCTGGGTGCCATCCACTCTCTCCTTTTGGAAACATAATTGGATATTGTCATGCATCATAACATCCGTAGAAGTGTTTGACTCTGTATTATTATCTTAAATGAGCTTGTACAATTATTTCTCTATTTAATGCTCCATTTATGTTATTACCTTCTATCCATATACCTACCACATCTTGTTCTATTAGAGCTTTATATTAATGATTCATTCTTATATTCCTTTTTGTTGTTATGGATGTTAAAGTTATTATAGGACTCATAAGTATTAAGTCTTCGAAATACCTTAACATAAGGATTTTCTTCTAGAATCTCCATTAGCCTCCTTATGTTTTCTTCATATAAATTTACATTCTTCATTGTCTTCATTCTATTTTGCACCTCATTGATGGAATCATAGAAGTACTATTGAAAAATATCATGGAATCCCATATATTAGTACTAATTATGATAAGTCATAGTATATCTATCCTTGTGCTTTAAATATGTAAACTCCATTTTTATTTGATGCTAGTTCCTTATCCAAATTAATGCCCAATGATATGAATGCAAATAAGTTATTATATAACCTGCCATATGCTTGGAATTCCTTTGCTTCTTTTGAGTTTGAAGTGAATAATTGTAATAATTCTTTTGGTATATAGGCTTTAGGTAGTTTGACCTTTCTATTTTGATAGGAAAATGTTAATGGTTCATGCTTAAATCTTTTTGCCCTATATTAGTTGCAATTTGGAACTTGTTTCAGCTTATATAAGGTAGATCATACAGACTTATGTATTTTATTTCCTGCAAGTTAAGCTTGTAAGCGTTAAAATCACTATTATAATAATATTGATACTAATATTTTAGGAATTTTTTTTATTTACCTTCTATTTCTTGTACTTCTAGTTGAGCTTTACATAATCATTGTATTCTTTACCATTTTGTATTTGGATTTTTATTGTTCAATGTTTCATTGACATGCAAACTTGTGATGTTTCTTTTTTATTATTGTTATGCTCTTTTCATATTATCTCTCCTTTTTTGCTCATCAATCATAGCTTTATATTTCTTTTTAACCTGAAAAAATATTATAAATTTGATATTTTATAGGTAAAAAAGTGAGATGAAATTTGATAATATCATTTTACCTTACCATTTTTCTATCTTTGTAACTTTAGACTATGAATTTAAATGATTATTATGGTTGAAGTCACTTTTACATGATATCATGATAAAATTAGAATCATAAATTTATAATTGAATATTTTTAGTTTTTGTATTCAATATATTAATAGTTATATAAAAAATCAAAAATTAAAAATATAAAGTGTTAATTTTAATGGACTTTATACAACATAATGTAATTAATAAATATAATTATAATAATAAATTAAAAGATATGAATGATATTAATAAAATATTATGATAAAAATGTAATTTAAATAATATTTTTTAGATAATAAAATTATACTTTAAACTAATAAAGATATTTAAATTATTTAAAAATTGAATTTTGAATTTATTATAATTTTTAAAAAATGATCATTTAAGAAATATAATTCTATCTAGCAATATTAATAAACTCATATAAGGCTATGTCAATAACATTTATAGAATAATATATTAAACATTATATTATCCGTAGCACAATAAAAAAATCTATAATATATTCATCAAATGGTAATTGATATACTTTGATTAATTAGCTAATACAATAATTATAAATTAATAGCTTTATTATATTTTGAAAGATGTCAAAAGAGGAAATATTATATTTTGAAAGATGTTAGATTTGAGCTTTATAAAAAATATATTTCTCAAAGATTTCTTAATAAATATTTAAGAAAATTCCTTACTAATCATCCTTCCAAAATATCCTTCTTGAATTGCTCCATGAGTCACGTAGAAATCATTCCAAGATGAGAGTAGAACATTTAGATTTCCTTTTGTCAATCTGATTGCTTCCTTTCATGTAGATAGTCAATATATTTGATTTTTTTTTAAAATGAAATAAATTAAATGTCATAAAATAATTTGAAAACAAGTAAAGTTAAAATAATATTAAGAGATAAGATAGATATTATTCCAAAATTGAAATGATCACAGTAAATCACTTAAATAACTTTCAAAAATAATAGGTCAATTTATCCATTTAATATCCTCAAGATATTTACCAAATTATCTATTAACAAACAAACAATCACGTAAATAACATAAAATATGGTTTAGTAAAAAATCATTTATCCATATAAGATCAAAGTACCACGTGATATATATCAAGGATAGAAATTATTTAATCTAAAGCATTAAAAAAATTTGATTTAATAGAAATCACTTGAATTAAATAAATACACTTAAAATAATCACTTTTTGGCATTCATCAATATAAAAAATTCAACATTTTTCCCCTTTTAATGATGACAAAATATGATTAAAAAAAATAAGTTCAAAAATATTTAAAATAGAATTTTAGAAAATCTTTCCTTTGAAAATTCTTATTTTTTTGAAATGCCGCATGTGTAGGAGAAAAAATATTATTGTTATGCTCCCCTTGAGTTGGTATAGAATGGATACCATACTCCCCCTGAAATATTACCAAATCTAAACAAACAAACAGATATCCAGGATATCCAACACATTTCTAGCACATACGACAATATCATATATAATAGCCATATAAAATCCAAAATGCGTAAAATTCAAATAACTTCAAAATATAACAAACATGCATGCAAAACCAACTAACCAAAACTGCATGCTAATGCTAAAATGTATATAAAACTATATATCTTCTCCCTCATTTTTATCATTAGGAAAAAGGTAAGAAGAAATATGATCAAAGTACTCAATAGCAATAATAGTACTATAGAATAATGAGGATAGCAAGCTAATTTAAAAAGAAATGGTTAGAAGCACTACTAGGCATTCCAGGTGGTATAGGCTTAGTCTTCATTATGGAGAAAGACCTAGTCATTCTCTTACAAACATGTTGGGTGATAGACAGTTTAAGGACAAGCTGATTGTCATCTTCTCAGTCATTTGACTCAAGTTCAGCCTCTTTAGCATTTTCTTCTTTTTAGTTAGTTATTTCCCTCTTAGCTTGGATAATATATCAGCTGCTAAATTAGTTCATGATTGTTCCTCTTTGGCTTCTTGTTCCTTCTGAGGTAACGACTCCTCTTTGTTTGTCTTCTCTTTGAACTCAGGTTCATTATAAATGTTTTCCAAAAAAATGCTAAGTCCTTATAGCTCCTTAATAACATTAGTGATAGCTTATGTTGTTACAATACTAGCTTTAGTTGCTTATTTCAATTTTATAATAATTGTTCTTATTAGCAGTTTAGAAACAATAATAGAGAAGTGGTTAGGAGATAACCGTAGCTTTAATGCACTGAGCAAAGGTTCAGGAAACTTCTTTAGTTCAATAAGGATCTCAGGCAAATGTTCGTACTCCTTTATCAGTCACATCCTATTTTTGAAAAATATGCTCAGTAGTCTTAATAACTCTTGGAACATCAGTAGGCTATTTTTCATCTTCTGGCTTTTTGGGTTTCCTTACAAACTACATGTTTAGATAATCTCCCTTTGACAATTTGCTAAAAATTTCTCCATTAAGATTGATATTAAAATGCTAAAATAACATTGACAGTAGCATTTCATAAGGTAATCCTATAGATTTAGTAACATTGAACATCCATGAGAGAATTTAATGACATAGATTCAGAGGTTTGTTTATCACAATATGCCAAATCATACAAACTTCTAAATCACTCACATAAATGAAACTTCCAGACCTAGGTAACAGAACATATGCAATAATCTTATGCAAAATATAAAATGTCTCATCAAGAGTACTTGCACTTATCTATTCCTTAATTGAGATACTCTAATTTCCTGAGATTAACTTTATGGCTTCTGATTCATCATAACCATCAATTTCCTTTAAATCTTTCATTTGACTAATTTTGATTCATTCATTAGGAATCCCAAGGGCTTGCCCAATGTCCTGAGCAGTGATTGTCAAGCTCTTCCCTTTGACTTGAAACCTATAGAACTCACCTTCCAAAATAATACTTAATGAGCCATAAAATTGCCTCATCATATTTTCATACACAGATTCATTAAGGTGAAAGAAAGCTATCCATTATTGTTTGAATTGGTTATCTATCTATGAAAAATGATTGGAAAAGTCTTCCTTATCAATGACCTTTGATGGGATAATCTTCTAACAAGAGAAAAGGATTTGTGATTCTTCGATCTTAGCTTTCTTTTCATGCAATGGAGATGGTGAAGGTTCAATGTTCTTCTTTTTAGCCATTTCAGATTGAACAAGAGAAAATCAATTTAGGGGTTTAATGTTTTTAAAAAATAGAAATCAAGAGAGAAAAAGAGAGAGAGAGAGATGAAGTGAGTTTTTGGAATGATAATGTTTATGAAAGAAGCAAGAATTTTGTATCTATGAAACATAAATACCAAAAAGGGAAGAAAACCTTTGTATACAAAATACACACATTGGTCCAAAATAAAACCATAATGTCAAGGATTTAAATAAATCATAAATAAATCATATTTTTACCATAAATTAGAATACTTAAAATATTTCTCAAAATCAAATATTATTTATATATATATGAAATTAATTTGAGTAGAAATAAATTATATGTATATATATAAAAACCACAAGTATCACATCCTCACATTTAGAATACTGCATTAATTATATGTGTGATGTGTATTAGTTAATATGTGTGTATGATTGAGATGCTAATATGGAAATGTGTGATATGTGAATATGATATGAAAAGTGAATGACGTGCTATTTGATAGGTGTATGACATCAAGATTAATGTTTTGTAAATGTACAGATATTATTTTCATATGTGTTATATATATGGATTTCTAAATAATATTTAATATATATATATGTGTGCTTGATTAAGAAAGTTTGTTTACGCCTATGAGTGTACGTGTAATTGTATGTGAATATGTACGTGTATATGTAAGCTTATGTACATGATTTTAAGTGATGGTTAAAGTGTATGTATATGTAAATATAGGAAGCTAAAATAATATTTATGCGTGTATAATGATGCATATGTATTGCATATGTATCATAAATATACATCGTATAAATGAAAGATATTTTATTTTACCATTATATTATATATATATATATATATATATGTTAAGTTAATGGAATTATGGGCTTTGGTTGCCTGTATGTGCATGCATGAAGGAATGGTAGAACTCATTCCATTAAAATAAAATCATACGGAGACTTAAGAAACCTACTTATTTTCTTCTTTCCTCTCCATTTCAACCCCACCATAACATCCATTTCCCCTCCTCTTTTTTTTCTACAACACTCTTCTTCTTCTCCTTGTCTTCTCAACCGATCCTCACCCAACCCTTAATGCATGTATATTTTTCTTTGAAATCTAAACTTTAGAAGACCTAACCGAGTGAGTAGATGAAGCTTCTTGAAGGTTGGTGGATGAAGTGATCTAGCTATTTTTCCTTCTTATTTATTTATTCTTTGACTTGTAGTGGTTCAAATTTTATTGTGGCATGTATGAAATGTTTAAAGAAGAAGTTTATTGTAAGGTGAGTTTATGTTTGAATGATGTGTGTGAGTCTTCTAATGTAGGTTGTGTTCAAAGAGGAAAGATATTGCTATGGAGGATTTATTTTATTGCTTCTATATTATTGATATTGTAAGTTGTTTTGCAATGAAAAGTGGACTTGCGGCCTTGTGTTTAATGTGTATGTTGTGTATATGTAAATAAATTAAGTGCTGTATTCGATAAACATTCCACATGCTTGAATGGGTGTATGAATCCGTATGATAATTACTTCAGAATACAATGAATTAAGTTACCGTGGTTTAAAGTATTTTATGTGGTAATGCATGATATTGGGATTGTATGATTATAACTTAAGGGACTGTTCTATGTACATGCCTAATTGTTTATCTTTTACTATCTACGAAAGAATTTACTATTGTTACCTGAAATGGTTTATAGTATGTATGTTATGGGAAAAGGTAGGTTGTGGTATGTGTTGTTCAAACTACATTTAGACCATATTTTGTCTGTTTAAGGAAGTAGATGTGAGCTTGCAATAACTTGTGAATTGAAGGCTCTAATGGTCAAAATTTTGGGTGTGTGATGGGTCTTTATAAAGCTCTTTAAACCTATGTTATTATGATATCAAATTTATTTTGGTTTGAAATTGTTTGCTTACTCAAAAGGCACTCGGAAGGAAGCGGTTCCATAAGGGATCAAAAATGAAACATAATGAACAACTTATTTGAATGTTTGATTTACTTGCCTTAATGATTAAGTATGTAGATGTGTGATATATGGTTGGAAATATTTCTGAATCTACTTTTAATGGTCCTAAGATTTCCCTGTTTGGAATTGGTTTGTTTGACCAAAATGAATGTGAAAAACAGACTATTTTTTTGATGAATATGATATGCGGTAGTGTGATATTTTAACTTATGCTTGTGAATTGAATATCTTAATAAGTAATTTTATGAGCATATTATATATTAACTTAAAGTTTATTAAACCTATTTTATAATAATACCAAGTTTATTTAGTTATGATTTATGAAAAATAAAATTAAAAGAGGCTATTTCTTAAAGATTAAAAATAAAATATTTTAAATGAATTTCCAAATTAACTACTTTAATTAACTGTCTTAATAAATGAATTAATATGTGTATAATATATCATTAGAAAGCTTTTTAAGTATACTTTACTATGATATCAAATTTATTTTAATTCAATGAGATTTTCATTTAATAATAAAGGAAAACAATAAATTGGTTTTGGAATTTATTAAATAGTAGTTTTATATAAGATTTTAAAGTGACATATGTGTTATTTATTTAAATGAATGGATTTCTATATGTATGATATACCGTTTGAAAGGTTATTAAATCTAGTTTTCAATAATATAAAGATTATGTTCTTTCAATATCATATATTTCATATTTTAGCTCATGTGACATGATAACTAATACGGATAGTAATTGCATTTTGAATACTATTATAATTTCTTTAATTGATATTATGTTTTAGTATGTAAATGGACTTGGTATGTATAAATGATTGTTATACAGTGGTATGTGTATATACATATACTGTAAAGTGATTACTAAAGTGTGAATTATGAATGAGTAATAATTGTATTCAATTTTTTTATTAAATACAAATATTGTATTATGATTTAGGTGGTTTTGAGGATACTCAACGCATACCATTAGGCAATTTAGACAAAGGGAAAGTGATCGCAGGTTTATGTTAGGTATTCCTTGATCATGAAATGATCTATAAGGGAATGTTATCTATAATATAGTGCAATGTCATTAAATGATTATCCATAACATTATATTATATGTATTCATTATTTCATAATCATGAATGCATCATCATATCAAGCATAACATAGCATATCATGGAGATATAAGGAAAGAGAAAATGAGCGAAAGTGAGGAAATGTTTAATGAAAGTGTACTAGGATATAAAATAGATTACCCCGGGAAATCGAATGAAAATGAAATGGGTTCCTGTTTATTGAACCATAGAAATGAAAGACCCAGTACAGAAATATGCATAATTGGAAAGGGCCCAAGAATGTCAAAGGGTGAATGAAATGAAATGGCAAAGGAAAAACAGAGGGAGAGTGCAATTCATAAATTGCATTCTCAAAGGTATATTTCATCGCATTTAACATTTATTGATGGAATAACATTTTGGAATGTTATAACTATTATTATACTGTGAACAATTATGAACAAATAATGATTATATAATAAAGTTCACAAATAAACTGCAAAAAGTAGTTACAGGTAATAATGCTATGCGGTTAATGGTATATTTTATTACTGAATGGAATTAATGCTGGAACATTTTGCTTATATTGAAATGATGATTCTTTGATATTATATGAATGCTATGTTATTTATGATTATTTGTTTTACTAGCACCACTGAGTTTTATACTTAACATTGATCAATTCATGAACGTAGGTACTAATGGTACAAGAGAGCACGAGATTTAGTAATGTCAGTAGCAGGTCCTTGAGATAGTGATTTTGGGTAGAGGACTTGGACTCCAAGGCAGACTCCTACTTCTTGGTTTTCATGCAACTTACTCTTTTTATACTGTTGGCAGTAAAAATAGTTGTAATATATATAAATTGTTATTTTTTATATCCTATGATGTAAATATAA
Source organism: Dalechampia spathulata (assembly GCA_948192965.1). Classification (NCBI taxonomy): domain Eukaryota; kingdom Viridiplantae; phylum Streptophyta; class Magnoliopsida; order Malpighiales; family Euphorbiaceae; genus Dalechampia; species Dalechampia spathulata. The sequence continues at coordinate 4,081 of CANYBF011430556.1, read as the reverse complement.
TGAAACCACCAGGGATGTCCCTAAGAAAATAAAGTAATGTTTGCATGTTTTTACTGTTTAAATATGTGGAAGCATAAATGCTTGTCTTATGATATAATCCTATTAAAAAAGTTTACAGAATGTTTATAGGTGGTGCACCATTATACATATTTTACATCATTAAAAAAAATTTATACTGCATTTAACAGGTTAATTATTCGAATCCCTTGTAGGGTGGTTATCAATTTTCTAACTTAAGAAGTTGGTAATCACGCTATGGGAGCATGTCACTTCCTCATTTTAGCACACACTGTTATGATGGTATTATTGATGTGCTTTGCTTATATGTGATTTTTAATCGAGATGATGACATGAATTTATATGATATGTGAATATGATAAAAAGAATAATGTATTATTGATATGTGTTATGATGATAAGATGATAATTACATGGATGTATCATCAAAATGATAATTACATAGATATGATGTTGCTGATAATTGAAAGATATGATATCGAGTACACTTAAAATAATTAAGCATGATTAATTAAGATAATTAATCAATCGTATAAATAATCATATATAATAAGATACATAAATTTATTTCATACATATATAAAATTATATGTATGAGTATATGAGGAATTAAGATGATTTATAAAGTGTATTAAGAGTATGTATAATTTAATAATTATGTATGATTAAAGTATAGTATATGTATAGTATATTAGCATTAAATAATGTAGTAAAGTGATATAGGATGATGTAATAAATATAAGTTATTAAAAAGGAAATTATAAATGATATTAAGAATTATTAAATTGAATATGTAAATATGTAATTAATAAATGGATATTTTTATTAGTGGATTTTTGAGAAAATATATTTTAATATGTATGAGGAATATGTTAGTGGAGGATTATTATATTAGGTGTGTTGGAAGTTGTAAAAGGAGGTATGGGTATTGGTGATAGTGGAAGGAGAGAGTATAAAATATTATAGTTTAATAGTTAGTGGGAAAAGATGGAAGGGATTATTTTATTGAATAAATAAGTATTGGTGTATAAACTAAGGTATTCTATACATATAAGGGGTTATGATTGGTGGAATTTGAAATATACACGTATAATTATACATATAAGAGTGTTTTAAGAGGAAGTTCTTAGGTGTATGAGGGTGTATAGCCTTATGATGCATGCACCCTAGGAATACCTTCATTCCATCCTAATTTATCCTTCATTTGGTCATAATACTTAGCCATTTTCCTCTCTTTTCTCTCTTAGCCAAAATATTCCACTCCTTTCTTCACTCATTCTCATATTTTCTTCATCTTCATCAAGCTCTTTCTTCATGCTTTCCATTAGAAAACCAAAACCTCTGTATTCCTTTCTTATTTGTCTTTACAAACTTCATGTATAATACTTAAGCAATACGTTTGGCTTAAGGATTTATCAAGACAACTTCATTTTCTTTTGGTTTTGGAGGAGGCCGAATCATGTGTTCATCATAGCAACAAAACCATAAGTTTTCCTACTTCTTTCAAGTTCAAGTAAGGTTCAATTGTATACTCTAAGGTTTAGCTGAATATCTCTTGTTTTCTTTCTTTAAAAAGGATGACCGAAACTTATTCTTCGTAATTTTTAAGATAAGGCCAAAACCATAAAGGTCCATAAAGTTTTAATGAAAAATCAAAACTTTCTTTGATGAATGACTCTTATTTTATGTCCTATCTAACTTCTAAGTACATGCATGTGTATAGATCAAGCTTTAAGGAGTCAAGGCATGAAGATCCATTAAGATCTATGATAAAATCAAGATCAGGATAAGTTTTGGTGTGGATTTATGTTGATTGACTTAAGGTGAGTGTTGGTAAGTATAGATGGGTGATAGATCTTAAAGATCTATGATTTTTGATGTGGTTCATGCCTTGGTCGAATAGTTTACATGATGGATCCATAGTTTTTAGTTATTTATTTGAAGTATATGATGCTTAGTGATGTAAATGAGATGGAATAAAGTGGTTTGGAGTTGTGTGGGTGTGTCTGTGTTGCTCTTTTCCTTATGGCTAAATCATTTAAGAGGAATATGTTAAAGGATGGTAAGATTAAAACATGATTTAAAGGAATTTGTTAAAATCAAAGGATAATCATTTAAGAAGATTATAGAACCTAAGTAAAAAGATGAGTAAATTTGATGATCAATGGTTAAAATTTCATATTAAGTTAATATGATAAAAGTTATAGAAATATGATAGTGATTAAATATGGGTTGAGATTTAATATTAAGGTTATTTATGATTTTGAGTTTAAATGATTTATTTTGGAGGAAAATATTTTAAGGTGATTAATGATTTGATGTTATGGCTTAATATTGATGGAAACTTGAAGTTAAAATTTAAGTTAATTGATGTGTTGATGAAGTGACATAAGGCATGCTTGGTGAATTGGACTTAAAATATGATTTTCAAATATTAATGGGACATTAATGGAAGCATATGGCATATTAATGATCATGGGACTTAAGATGTACTTTTAAATGATTAAATGGACATTAAGTGGATGAATATTGAAATATTCGGGTATGATGTGTTAAGGACATAAAATGGTTAATAAATTAAGTATATTAAGTGTTATTTGAAGCTTTTATAAAGTGATTAACAAATGGTATAAGGTGATTTATTAGATTTGTCTTTTATTATCTAAATAAATTGTTAAAGTATATTAGTGTTATATAATGAGATATAGCATTAAAAGTATTTTAATTAAATAAATGATTTGAATATTCTAATGAATAAAATAAGGATAAGTGGCATGGTTAGTGGAAGTGGTTGAGTGAATTATTAAATGAGTGTGATAATATATGGTTTTACATATAAAAATGGATAATGGCATGAATAGTTAAAAGGCATATGAGTATTAAAATAAGTTATTGTTTTAGCTATTTAATGATTTGATGACAATGATATTTAAAGGGTAAATATAAGAAGTTATAAGATAATATAGACATATTGATATTAAGTTAATATTATTAAACCTACTGTTAAAGTGAAATAGAAGTTTATCTATGTTGATTAACTAAGAGGGTAAGTAAGGATGAGTTAAGAAGATATTGATTTAAGAAGTTTAAAGAGATAATACTTCTAGAAATGTTATGCTGAAGGATTATATTAATCCTTAGAGATATGTGTACATTAAGTTAAGACTTTTGAGTTAATAATTAAATAGCCAGTTAATAGTGATATTAAATAGTAACAGTAGTATATGAATAGTATAATATTAAGAAACTGTTAGGTCATATGTCTTGGATATTAGTAAATAATCAGTATGATGATATTAACTAGCTGGTAATTGATGATTTGACATGAATTGTTTAATAAAAGAATACTGATATGGTTAAGTAATTAAAGGATCAGGTAAGGAACTAATGATACGGTAATGGTTATATGATTATGGTTTATATAAGTAAGGTTATGTTAATGAAAAGAGTTTTATAATTATAATATACTAATGAATAGTTTAACAGAAATGAATAGTGATATAATAGTATATGATAACATGATTTTTCTAAGTAGTATTATGAAGCAGTAAGTGAATTGTATTGATATGTGATTAAGTGATTGACTAATTATAATGATATATGGATTGTTAAATATGGATAATAAATGATTAATAATGGAATTTAAATTATTAATTAAAGATGAATATTTATTTATGAATTAGGTGGTTCAGTGGATAATCTTCACATACCACCTAGGGATTTAAACAAAGGAAAGGATATTGCAGGTTTGTGCTAGTTTGATTGAAAGTTCCTAGATTGTTAAATGATCAAAAGGGGCGATGGTATGGTAATGCAATAGCATTATAGAATTAACTATGATATGATGTCATATATGTTTACCATGTCAAAAACATCATTGCATAACATATAAAACATGGCATAACATGACATGGAGAAATAAGTGTTAGTGTATGCTCTAGAGCATCATGTGTATTTGTACTATACGTTTTCATTAATAAAGGCATTATTCATTATATAGTACAATGTTTTTAAACGAACTTGTTTTACTTGGAGTATTAAACTATATATTGAAGTCCATGATA
>CANYBF011430010.1:0-13057 GCA_948192965.1 Dalechampia spathulata | reverse complement strand
AGGAGTTCAATCATGAATTTTTAGTGGAATAATTTATGATTAATTATAATAAGAATATACTGGTCCTGTATGGATTCTTATTATAATTTGTAGCCTTATTTATTTTATTCCTGCGGTCCCTATTGTGCCTTGATTAATTGGACTATATGTATGGGTTTTATATTTTAAATAAATAATATTGTTTTAATTAAATTCTATTTAATTAAAATAGGTATTTTATTATTTATTTAAAAGAAAAAAACGTGTAGGGATATAATTAGGGCTACAACCCTAGTTTTGACCTCTCGATATACATACATGATATAAGAAAACCCTAGCCAGTCTGCCCACACAGAAAAATAGTCCAGAAAATTATCAAGGTGAACGGCAGAAGATCGGAGGTGATTTCCGGTTTCGAATACAAGAAGAACGAATCTGCGCTACAAGAGGTTAGTTTTGATTGCGTGGGTTTTGGTTTGCCTTCTACTTGTTTCATATCTATTGGGTTGCTTCCGCTGCGTAAATCCATGGCTCCCATCACTATTAAGTTATTTAATGATTAATTGATAACAGAATTTGGATTTAAACAGAAAATGATGATCAAACAATTTTAAATTGAGTTATGATTTTAAATTAGATTTAATAAGATATTATTTTGATAACTGTTCAATAATCAGTATTATTATATTACTAATTAATTTATTTGGTTATGTGATTAAATAAGAAATAAGTAAAGATATAATCACACGGGATATTACTGTTCGGTGTAATAAACAGAAATATCATAAAAATGAGATGTTATCAAGAAATTTAAATAAATTTACTGTTTAAATGTATTAAAGTGTCATAAACTGTATTACTAAAATAATAATAAAATAAATACAGTCTTAGTTAAGTAAAAAGGAACGGAAAATACTTTTATTAACATGATTTCTTAAATGATGCTATGACATGATAAGTGAATAACGTTGTTTTTGATTGAGTAATATAATGGTATGAAATTATAAGAACGATTAATGATGAAATGAAATATATTAGTAAAAGATAAATATTGATTTATGAATTAGGTAAATCAGTGGATAAACCTCACAAACCATCCAAGGATATTAACAAAGGAAAGGATATACCAGGTTTGTACTAGTTTGTTTGGAAGTCCTCCATCATTTATTGATCAAAGAGGCAAAGGTTTGGTAATGCAATAGTATTACATAATTAAATTAAGATATGTTATTATATTTGTTAATCATGACATATCCATAATGTATAAATCATGGAACATGGCATAACATTTCATGATGGAATAAGGAGAAGAGAAAAGATTTGATATGAGAAAAATGTTATATAAATTATATTGGGTAAATGCTATAAATTCCTACGGGAATTAAATAAAAAGGGAATGTGATATGTAAAGAATGAAAATTCAAGAGTAAAGTATTAAATGAGATTTGATTGTGGTACCATTGATAAATAATAAATGAAAGACCTAGTAAATGCACATATTTAAGAAATGAACAAAACTGAGGGAGCATGCATATCATAAATGCATACTTATAAACATACATTATTCATATACATGATGATGATGATGATGATGATGACACTTGAAAATGGTTAAATAAATTGATGAAATGGTAAATATGCATAAGCATTTATACTGCTAAGGTAAAAATCATGAATAGTGATTTATATGATGATTATTGAAAATGGTACATATTAATGATAACTTGATAATATGGTTAATATGTTAAATGATACTATGATATCTGTTGAGTTGTTATTCCTTATGATATTTGTTATATTTGTTATATTTGTTATATTTGTTATATTACACCATTGAGATTTATACTCAGCGTTTGTTAATTAATAAATGCATGACCAAGTAAAGCCACAAAACAAGAATGTTAGTGGTAGCAGCTGGACATATTAATAAGCTTTGGTAATGGTTGAATTCTTAAATACTTCTAAATGTGCAAATAATCGTGCAACTATTAAATAAGCTCTTGGCAGTAAATTAAATACGGTTGATGGTAATATTAATTATGTAATTAATAACGTATGATGACTTTTAAATATGTAAAATAATAATGTGTACATAACAATAATGTTAATGTGGTAATGACTTAAGTATGAATGTATGTTAAACCTGGGAGTGTTAAATGAATTGGATTTAGTAATAAGATTGAATATATATATGAAAAATAGGCAACATGTGTTCGTTTTATAGTGGTTCGGCACTAACTCTTGCCTATGTCCACTTCTCCTAAGTCTCGACTTAGGGTTCCACTAAATCTCAATCAATTACAATGAGGATTCCATAAATGAATCCTAAACCCTAGTGTTTTCAAGGCTCACACTCAAACCTTTACAGAATCAACCTTAACTCTCAAATACAATTTAATGCCCAAGCATTAATCACTCACCAATCCACAAAAGCAATCCCTAGCTTTTCACAATTGGGAATACAATAGATGAGAGTTTACAAATGATAAAAACATAAAATACAAGTAAACTTACTTGTTCTTGACAGTCAATGCTCAATGGAATAATTGCTCTATAAAACTAGCTGTTAGAGATAAAGATATGAAAGTTATCTATGTAAAATAGCCGTTAGAAAGAGTTAAAAACCTTTCTTTAAAGTTGCGTATGGCCGTACCTGTTTTTGTACTCCCGTACGGATTTAAAAATCTCAATGAAAAAGTGAGAGGGAAATATGGTACGCCTGTACCAAAATAATTTTCCTGGCAAGCAATTTTCCTGCGAGCTCACATACGGCCGTACCACCCAATGGTACGCCCATACTAAAAGAGGTTTATTGACAAACCAAATTTTTGCGAGCAATGGTACGCGCGTACCATGCTCAATCAAACAGTACTAGCTTGGTACAGTCAGCCGTATGGTCGTACCACTCAACTAAGCAATTTGGTACGCCTGTATCAAAACAGGTATGCCCGTACCAACACAAAATCTTACAAAAAGAATGGCAAATAACTTAAATTGACTCACACGTGGCACACACATCGAAACCTAGGGTCTAACAATATAAAAAAAAATTTTTGCACTTAATTAAGAATGTATGGAATCCTTTGTAGAATGATTATTACTTTTCGGATTAGAGAATTAATAATCATACTATGGGAGCATATTATGCAGCCAAAAGACATGATAAAAAGGCCAACTTTATGCATGACCTTGTACGAGCCAAAAACTAAATGCATCATATGATCAAATGGCTTGTGGTATTGTAAATAGCATGTATGCATCTCATATTCGAAAACAAAGCACTACACCAAGCCATATCAAGGAAAATCTGAAAATGCACATGCACGGGTGAAAATCGAGGGTCAATACTACTAAATTAGAATGTTAAATAAAGATGTCTGTAAAATAATTTTTAAAACTCACATGGGCTATTATGAATTTTTGGTAATTCCTTTTAGCCTCACTAATGTGCTTACTAGTTTCCAACTTCTCACGAATTTGATTTTTAATCCTTACCTTAGAAAATTTATCTTATTAATCTAGGATGACATATTGATATATAGCCATTCTCATGATGACCATCACTACCATCTTCAATTGGTGTTTCAACTTCTAACAAGCCAATAGTTATTTGTTAAACTCATTAAAATGCAAATTTAGCAAATTGAAAGTCAGTTATTTAGGGCATGCTATTTTTAGAATTTGTTATTTTTATAGATCCTACTAAAATTACAACTATAATTTCATGGCCTATTCCAACTTCCCTTAAAACTCTTTTTGAGGATTCCTAAGCCTCATCAATCATAACCAAAGATTCATTGCAGGTTATAAGATTGTGTTAAAACTGCTCATTAATCTACTTAAGAAGGATAATTTTAGCTAGCATGATGGTGCTCAATTAACATTTCATATAATGAAACATTGATGATAACAATCTCTATTCTATCACTTTTAGATTCTAGTAAACCTTTCATTCTAAAATGAGATATCAATAGCTTTTAAGTTGGGTGTAGTCTTGATAATGGGAAAAATAATCTTATTCACTTCAAAGCCTTTTAAGTCCTAAATATCAAGCACCATCAACTTATAAGAGAGAACTCAAAACAATAATCTTTGCTGTAATCAAATAATGAAACTATCTCAAACAAGGATAGTTTATCATCAAAACAGCTTATGAAAGCATCAAATATTTTCTGGAGCAGTGATTACATACATACATTTTTTAGCAAACAAGCATCACTAAACTTCTTGAAGTAGATTATTGCATTTAGTATAAAAAGGAGCTAAAAAAAAAGTCATTATAAAGTTTCAAAAGGAGATTAAGTGTACCTTAAGTTACAACTAAATCATCAATCTCCGATAGTAGTTTGTAGAGCCCTCAAATTACCTATAAATTGTTATAAGTTATATTAAGTGAGATAAAATTCGAAAGGTTGCATATAAGCTCCAACTACCAACTATGAGTAGAATCCACCCTATTTTTATGTTTCTCTATTCAAAAGGAAATTTAATGATAACGTGATGTAGCTTTAAGATATACCTCAACTATACCAATATGATTTTCATATCACATTAGACAAAGTTTTTAATTCCAAAATGATTTTAGGAAATTGATATTCTATACAATAACTCTTAATCAAATGGAAACATCTCCAATATAAGCTACTTAGTAAAATCAAGATTTTACTTTCACTCAATTTTCATTGTTGAGGATAATAATGTTCTCAAGTAAGGAGAATAATTACAATTATGATAATTTATAATTAAAATAGTAAAAGTGGTTTACTTAGATAATTTTATAAAAGTTTATCAATCTTATTGCATTTTAATCTAGTAATAGGATTAATCCTATTTTTGATAGAATTAGTTATGCCTAGTATATAGCACGTATTGCAGTATAAGAAAAAGGTATTGCGAATGAATAAATTTTTATCATTCTCTATTTAACATTATCCTTATTTTCTTCTTTTTTCTTTTCTCTCTTTCATCATTTTTCTTAGCTTGTTATTCATCTAGTCGGAAAATTATTTCTAACAAAGGCATAATGATTCAAAAGATAGACAATGATGACACTGGAAAATTTTGTATTAAAGTGTAAATTAGATTAATTTAAAAAAGACTCGTGTCAATGTATAGTTCAAATTATTTTAAATTTGTTGAGAGTCAGTGGAAGCCAATTGTATCTTTTAAAATCTCATTTATAGGTTAAGTGGGTCTTCCACACTCATATTATTGTTGAAAAGAAACAAAGCATGAGTTATTGATAGAAACCTTTTATACAGTTAAAAATATAAATATAACTAAAAAAACTGAAATTAATATGGTAATGAATATAGCAATAGATATAATTTGACATGGAAGACTCAAAATTTACTGTCTAGAGGGATAATTTTAAGTATACGTCCCAAGCAGCCAAAAGTTGTAAATTTTGCATGTACATTTTAGTCCTCACTATTTTAGAACTACTCATTAAATAAAAATTCAGCGTTCTCTTTGTTAAAATAATAGAACAAAAATCAACCTATATATTGACCATTTAGACTTCAAATTTATTATTCATTTTATGTTCTGTTATTATTATTTTAAACTATTTATTTATTAAAAGTAAAATCAAAAGGCTCTCCTGCTTAAAACCAGTCCAGTGAAGATCTTTGCTACAGTGAATTCATCCATTAGCTTGTGCCTTCCATAGTTCGGAAAGCTTGTGCATCTCTATTGGTTGCTGTTAATTTCAATTTCGTAGTATGGGGGAGGTGGCGACTGCAGTCTGTTCATCAACCGACCGAATAGACGTGTTCTGGCACGAAGGCATGCTGAAACACGATGCTGGGAAGGGCATGTTTGATACCGGAATAGATCCTGGATTTCTGGACGTGTTAGACAATCACCCAGAAAATGCAGACAGAATTAAAAATATGGTCTCTATCCTTAAAAGAGGCCCCATTTCTCCTTTCATTTCCTGGCATCTTGGGAGACGTGCTCAACTCCCTGAATTACTCTCTTTCCACTCTTCTGGTACCTCTTTTACGTTTCTTGATGTTTGTATGCTTATGGTTATATGCTGTTCATATCTGTTTTCCTTAATCTGATTTTCGCACTAATTCAAATGTTAATCTGGAAGGATACTAATTATTTACTAAAGAGCATCCCAAATCCATATCTTGACCTAGGTCACAGTTACTTTAACCAATTGCAATACAGTAGAGTTGATATCATTATGTATCCAAATATGTAAAAAATAGAAAAACTGCGTAGCAGCGAGAAGGTAAATACTAGTGGTTTTCTTCTATTCAATTTTTTGGTAGTTTTGGTTCTTTCTAATTTGTCCTGTGCACCAAATTTACAGACTACATAAATGAATTAGTTGAAGCAGACAGAGAGGGAAGCAAAATGATCTGTTCTGGAACGAACTTAAATTCTGGATCATGGGATGCTTCTCTTCTTGCTGCCGGCACTACGTTGTCAGCAATGCAACACATTCTTGACGAGCATGGAAAACTTGCTTACGCATTGGTTAGGCCTCCAGGTCATCATGCTCAACCTAGTCAAGCAGATGGATATTGTTTCCTTAACAATGCTGGTCTTGCTGTCCAAATGGCCCTAGATTCGGGGTGTAGAAAGGTTGCAGTCATTGACATTGATGTGCATTATGGCAACGGAACTGCAGAGGGCTTCTATAGGTCTGATAGAGTACTTACCATTTCTCTCCATATGAATCATGGCTCATGGGGGTCATCTCATCCTCAAACTGGATCTGTTCATGAGCTTGGTGAAGGAGAAGGTTTTGGCTATAATCTAAATATACCTCTGCCATCTGGAACTGGTAACAAAGGATATGAGCATGCCATGACTGAATTGGTTATTCCAGCTATTAACAAGTTTGAACCTGATATGCTAGTTTTGGTTGCTGGCCAAGATTCAAGCGCTGTAAGTTCCTTCTATCTTAGAATTTCGCTATATGACCAATACATAATGATATATGGTGAGGTTTAGAAAATACTTGCGTATATGCTTGTTACCGAATCATGACCGGTCATGTCTATTAAGATACTTAATGTAATTGTTACTTGGATATTCAACGATCTTAGCTGCTTAAATAAAGTTTCATCTTATTATGATAGATACCTCAAGATTGATCATGTTTGAAAAAACTAGCAGGGATACAACATAGCCTATTTATGGCCTTAAGCTTAGAAAATGAGTACATGTGAATGTTAAAGAGCCACTTGGGTGTCGGGAATGTCAAGAAGCCTGTTAAGATTGTCTTTTTTTTGGTTTGCTATACATTCTGTTATTGCTTCTGGATTTAAAATGTTCACAAAAGTACCATAGACTGCGAAGATCGCACCAAAAATTAATTGTGTTTGCTTCTTTCTAAAATCTCCCACTTCACTTTTTCCTACATAGTCCATCAGTTTTTTATTCCCAAACAATATACAATTTCTATTACTATCGAGTGATATTTTTGATATGTTTACTTTTCTTATTCTGTTTTCTCTATGTCGTTGATCTTCAAATGAAGTGAAGCAATAGGGATGATCATCTGGAAATATATATATATGAGAAAACTGGGTCATGATCATTAAATGAGTGGCATCCATTTTGTTCTCCATTTTTGCTAGCAATTGTGTAAAACAATATAATTGACAGATTTGGACCACAGTTTGACTCAAATGGAAGGCAGTGCTTGACGATGGATGGATATCGAGAGATTGGACGCATGCTCCATAGCCTGGCCAATAGACACAGCGGTGGACGTCTTCTTGTTGTTCAAGAAGGTGGATATCACATTACTTACTCAGCTTATTGTCTTCATGCCACACTTGAAGGTGTCCTCAACCTTCCTATGCCTTTGTTGTCTGATACCTTTGACTGTTACCCGGAGGATGAGGCTCCCGCTGTGGAAGTTGTCAGATCCATTGGGAAGTATCAGAAAGACATCGTTCCATTTCTAAAATAAGCTTGATTTGGAAATACTTGGTTCTTGTATTTATATTTCTAATAATGCTGTGAAGTCTCAAGTTCATGCCAGATTGCAAAAACCAGACATCCATAAAGATGCTTATGTTCTCATTGTTCTTTCCGGTGAAGAGTATTTCGTGTAATTTACATTCAATAACTAAACAATACTTTTGTTAAAATTTCCAAACTTCAATTTTTATTATAAAGCCCCTAAACTTCTATTTTTATTTCATAAATATCTCTATTGAGAAATTCAAATGATATACGGTGAAATTCGTCCCTCAATTTAACTTAAAATTACAAATTAGATTTTGACGTTCTTTTATTCTTATTTGATTCTTAATATTTTTTAAGTAGCTCAATTTAGCCTCCTTGAAAAAGAAAAGAATTTCAATTTTACTATTCTAATCATATAAATAATTGATTGTGATTAATTATGGTTTAATGCAAGTCACATTTTTAAATTAAGTGGGTGATTATGAAACTTTTCAATTAGGGCCGGTAGCTTTTCATTTCTAGTCATCATCATAAAAAGTTTCCACCATTGTTGGTGGTAGTTGATAACCATGCTTTTAATCTATATTTTTCCTTCATTATAATATCATTTTAAGCATAGCTTTCATGTTTTTACCTTCAAACACAAACATATTATATTTTCATGCATTATTCATCTTCTTATGCATTGCACTCATATTGTTGTATAATTAGCATAAGATCATGCATTTATTCATATATCTTGCATAATATATATGTTGTTTTAGTTTTGATATAGAATCATGTATATTAATCATTATTAGCTTATAATTTAGTCATGTTAGGCTTTTATGATACATGTTTTATAGGAGTATATAATCATTTCATGCATAAAATCATTAGTTTTAGGTGCTATGAGTCATGTTTTAGGCACCATGACTCATGTTTGTCACGTTAGAATAAAGAATTTTCATGTATTAGGTCCCACAACTCGTGTTCAAGGGAACACCAGTTGTGTTCATCACGTTTGGCATTGCATTGCATGAAATCAAGCTTCACATGACTCGTGTTCAAGGAAACACGAGTCGTGTTCCTTGCATCGAACTTAGGAAAAGCCTTCTTTTCATCCCACGAGCCTCCCACTAGTCGTGTTCTACTCAATATGTCTGTATTGCACCTTTAGGTCATAATTTCCTCTTGTTTTACTCTCCTTTTCTAAGCTGTTTGATCATAACTTGGAGGGTCATGATGCATTCTAAGATTTAACCCATTTTTAGATGGTTTTGGAAGGGATATAGGGGGATGGAACATGGGGATTAAGGGGGAGGTTTTTTGATAGAAAACTTCCATCCAACGTTTAGGAAATTGGGAGTGAATGAGATATATTCTATGCAGCGATTGATTTATAATCTTCCCTTTTGCATTTCTCTTTGCCGTTATAGTTCTTCATCAAGATATTGAGAAGGCAACAGTTGGAAGGAAGAATGGAAGAAGTTGAAATGAACGATTCACCAGCAGGATTATCTGAGCACTTCTTATTTCATTTCCTTTATTTAGTTTGAACATTTATAATGGTTGTAATTTCTTTATTTTTTTATGTTCTTTTGCTTATTTCCAACATAGAACCGAAAATGTAGGAGAAAAATACCTTAAAACCCTTAGTTACAGATTGATATAAGTATGTAAGGATTTAATGATGTTTTGAACATATTTATTTCCTTTTTATTAGTAATCCATTTACTTCTTCATGTTCTTCAGTTGTGATTCATGCTAGTGATGTTTAATTATTAGAATGGATCCTTTTAAGATACAAACATTTAATTAGTTTTATTAATCACTTTGAAAGAACGTTTAACTTGACCAAATGAACTTAAGAATACCAAATTGTAACCACCTAGATATATGAGTTAATTAAAATTTGGAGGCATAAAGTGTGAAAATTTAACTTAATCATTGAAGTTAACATTGCAGTAATAAAAATAGGGTATTAACTTAGCTTTGGTAGGTAAATGTTCTTTTGAAAGAAAGAACTTTGCATTTAAACACTGCTTTGAAGTTGGTAAACTTGCTTATTAATGAAAGGTTTTATATTTGCTCAACATTGTCCATCCCTATATTAAAATTATACATTATGTATATTATAATAGTTAGTAGATGAATTTAGTAATTACATAAATTATAACTTCAATTTAATTATTGAGTTGCTTAAATAATCGATGAAATCAATAGTTAGTACTTAGTCATTCTTGGTGCTAAAGAATGGTACCCTTAAGCTGTACTTGTGATTCATACTCTTGCGGTGGCATGATTACGTAATAAGAATTATAAATTTAAAACTTGTTGAATCATTATGCACTTTTATTTAGATCATTTTATATGCCAACAAGTTTTTAGCTAATATTAGTGATTTGAGAGTAGTTGATTAATTTAGGATTTTATTTTTATTTTAATGAATTTTATTACTAACTTTTGTTCTTTCTATTTTTGAAATATGTACTAAGTTCAATATATAAGGAGAGCCTTTAGTGCTAAACTCGTGCCAATTGATTTGGAGATAGAAAGAACATTTTATGCAAACTTAAGAGCTCAAACATCTGCAACCATGATGAGTTTTTAAATTTAGGGTCAAGCTGATGACATTAAATTAGCATGTTTTAATGTTTTGATATGTTGATGTTTAATTTTGATTTTAGACTTTATTTAAATGTTTTTCTATGTGTTTGGATGTTTGTTTGTTTGTTTGTATGTTTATTTGCTTATATTCAATATTTATGATGTTTAGAATTAGCTTGATTAACTTATTTCTCTTTTTATTTTTATTTTATGTTTAGAGTGGTTTGCATGTTAAATGTGTTAGTTTATGATTGTGTTTGAGTTTCATGTTCATACATCATTCTTTTGCATTCATGTTCTTATATGTGTTTTATTTTTTATAGTAAATAATTTTTACAATTTTAGCCTTCACATTTAGGTTTGTAGGTGTTTTTAATAGTTTACATGTTAGTATTCATGTTGCATATATATTTTGCATTATTATGCATTTACATTCATATTTTAGTTAAGAGTAATTTGCATTTATAATTATTAGTGTTTATATGTTTAACATGCATTGCATTTAGCATAGGGGTGGATCCAGAAAGTAAACTCAGGGGGGGCAAACTTATATATAAAATTATCAACTAGTTAAAAGTAATCATAAAGTAACAAAAAATGATTTAAATATAAAAATCATCTAAATATTAAAATAAATATTATTTAAACATACCTATATTTATAATAAAACCTCTTGAATTTGATAAAGTACCTGTAAATAATAAGATAAAGTTATTAGAAAATGTTCCATACAAATTTAACAATAAATTAAAAAAGAAAATAATAAATAGAATGAAATATGTAATGCTAACCTTTTATAATTGTTCTTTACGAGTTTTCATATTTTGATAACATCGTATGATTTTTTCATTATCCATAGTATCAAATATATCCCTTTCAATGTAAGTGATCAAACAATCATTCAGCCAACTATCACTCATTTTATTCCACAATCAATTTTTCACTATTTTCATTGTAGAAAAAACTCTTTCCACAGATGTTGTAGCAATTGGCAAAATCAAAGCTAGTTTCACAAGTAAGTACACAAGAGAATATATATGATCTTTTTTTGTCTCAACCAGCTTCTTAGCAAGATCACAAATCCCTTTTAATTCTGAAAATTGATCATCTGATCTCATATCAACTATATAATTTTCCAGCTGGCTTTCAAGAATAACAAGTTTCACTTTTGAGAAATCAGAGGGATAAAATTCAGCAAAGCGAATCAACTTTTGCTTATCGAAAGCAATAAAAGCATCACTCAAATTTAAGCATGATACACAAAGAAGCAATTCAGTGCTAACCTTAGTGAAGCAATTGTTGAGCTCTTGAAGTTGCATATCAAGGATGGTATAAAATAATTCAACCCGATAACATGCATTGCATTTAACACAAGGGTGGATCCAGAAAGTAAACTCAGGGAGGGCAAACTTACATATAAAATTATCAACTAGTTAAAAGTAATCATAAAGTAACAAAAAATGATTTAAATATAAAAATCATCTAAATATTAAAATAAATATTATTTAAACATACCTATATTAATAATAAAACCTCTTGAATTTGATAAAGTACCTGTAAACAATAAGATAAAGTTATTAGAAAATGTTCCATACAAATTTAACAATAAATTAAAAAAGAAAATAATAAATTGAATGAAATATGTAATGCTAACCTTTTATAATTGTTCTTTATGAGTTTTCAAATTTTGATAACATCGTATGATTTTTTCATTATCCATACTATCAAATATATCCCTTTCAATGTAAGTGATCAAACAATCATTCAGCCAACTATCACTCATTTTATCCCGCAGTCGATTTTTCACTATTTTCATTGCAGAAAAAACTCTTTCCACAGATACTGTAGCAATTGGCAAAATCAAAGCTAGTTTCACAAGTAAGTACACAAGAGAATATACATGATCTTTTTTTATCTCAACTAGTTTCTTAGCAAGATCACAAATCCCTTTTAATTCTGAAAATTGATCATCTGATCTCATATCACCTATATAATTTTCCAGCTGGCTTTCAAGAATAACAAGTTTCACTTTTGAGAAATCAGAGGGATAAAATTCAGCAAAGTGAATCAACTTTTGCTTATCGAAAGCAATAAAAGCATCACTCGGATTTAAGCATGATACACAAAGAAGCAATTCAGTGCTAACCTCAGGGAAGTGATTGTTGAGCTCTTGAAGTTGCGTATCAATGATGGTATAAAATAATTCAACCCGATAATGATGCAAGTTTGTCATCTGTTAAGCCTTTTCACCGTGACCGTCCTCAGATTATAAAAGTGTCATTCATGTTAGGGATAGTAATACTTTGTTTCTCATAAAATAAACAAACTTCACCAAATAAAGATTCCCATCCAT
Source organism: Dalechampia spathulata (assembly GCA_948192965.1). NCBI lineage: Eukaryota > Viridiplantae > Streptophyta > Magnoliopsida > Malpighiales > Euphorbiaceae > Dalechampia > Dalechampia spathulata. The sequence continues at coordinate 198 of CANYBF011430010.1, read as the reverse complement.
CATTCCTCATCATTTGAAGATGTTGTTTTGACATTTTAATTAAAGCAATTGCATTGACGATATCTTGATCTTTTCTCTGTAATGCTTGAGATAATTCATTTGTAACCCCTAAAATATTTTTCATTAAAACCAAGTTGAACATGAACTCATATGATTGGATAGAATCAAGAAGAGCATATGCTTCACCCTTTTGCTCTG
>CANYBF011429567.1:0-10242 GCA_948192965.1 Dalechampia spathulata | reverse complement strand
TCATTACGAATCGTTCTTCCTCATTTCACCATTAATTCTTCATACTTAACCAATATTTTACTAAATTCCCTGTAAATACTTACAAATAGTCCTCAAAATAATATCTTGGGACTTCTTGCAAACAAAGTTAGAAAGAAATAGCAAAGTAACTATAATAGACATAATACTTCATAAAAACTTATAAAAAACTAAGACTAAACATATAAAAATCACAATATTAAGACTCAAATAAACAACAGAATAACTAGTAATCAGGGACCATAAAATGATCATGTCGAGGCTGGTGATCTAGTGCCATAATTGGTAGCTTGATGCTTGGGCGAGTGATCAAGGTTGATTGAAAGTAGTGCTCATGCTGAGGCTTGCAAGTTTACAAAAGATGAAAGCTAACTCCCTAGGGATAACGAGACTTATAACCTAATACTATTATTGGGATCTCAATGTCTGAGTGAAATGATCAATGCTAATCATGTACGGTGCTCATGTTAAGGCTTGCAAACCAATTTTACCACTAGGAGCTTAGTGCTCGAGTAAGGCAATCAAAGTTGATCTTGAGATGCTCTTATTAGGTATGTTTACCCAATTTTATCACTAGGAGCCCGATGCTCGGGCGAGGCAATTAAAGCTGATTATGGTTAACTACTGAACCTGATGGTTTTATTGTAAGGCTTAAAATCACATGATGTTTGAGTTCAAATGGCTATTACTAGGGTTTAGGAACCAAATGCTTGATTTCATAACCATTGTTAGGTCAAATGGTTAACTACAAAAATGTTATGAACAACTGCCAGCTCTAAGATGAACATGTCATACCTTTCTATTGTGTAACATGCTCCTGTAGCATGATTACCAATTCTCTTTTCTAGAAAATTGATAACCGTCCTACAAGGGATTACATTACTTAACCAATTAAAATGCTATCTAATTTTTTTTAAAATATATATTTAAAACATGTATAACAGTTCATACCTTTTTTAACATTATTTGCATTCTCACATTACTTCACTTATTTATGCATCATTATGTTTATGTCATATAACACACTTATTAGTTTATATATTATACTATCGTTACTTTAATTACCATTACTATTATTATTACTGCCAAAGTACCAAATGCATATGTAGCATGAACATTACAGAATAGAGATCTCTATTGAAGTCTGAGTCCTTTACCAATAACTTTATTTGAATGACTTGCTATTGACTCCACTAATTCCCTTGATTCCCGATGTCGCTAGTTCCTGTGTTCATAAATTAACAAACACTAAATATAAAACTTAGTGGTGTTAGTATAACATATAACGTAAACAACATGATAATCATATGCCATCATAAATCAATTTAATCAACATGTTAATCACATGATATAATAATAGTAAAGAGATCATCATTTCATTTAAGCAATATGCATCAGCAATAATATAATTCAGTATAACATATTCCATTATCAATATTAAACATCCTTGCTGTTACCTATGATTTTCATTTTAGTATCATCATTTATTCACCATCATACTCAGTGTCATCATCATCATAGTAATTCATTTCATCATAATATTTCATTAATAGATGTTAATATCATGCTATATATTCTTACTTTGTCTAATACTGTAATCATCATCATATATGCACATGTAGTTCGTTCACTGTATTTCCATCATGTATAAATGATAATGTTTATCTTTGAGAATGTATTCTCCCTCTTGTTTTCCTGTAACATTTCATTTCATTTCATTTGCCCTTTTTCATTCTGGGCTATTTCATATGCGTGCATTGTATCGGGTCTTTCATTTCATATCATATCCATGGTTCAATAAATTAGAACCCATTTCATATTCATTTCATTTCTTTTCATTTCATTTTCCTTTCTGTTCAATTCCGGTAGGAATTCATTTCATAGCCCAGTACCTTTTAATTTAACATTTCCTCACATTCACTCATTTTCCTCCTTCCTTATTTCTCCATGTCATGTTATGCCATATTTCATATGATAATGCAATGATGCTTATAACATGATCAATGAATGTAATATCATGTCATAATTAATTAATTAATGTCATTACATTATACCATTGTCACACCCAGCCTATACTTGGAATGACATGCTCCTGTAGTATAAATAGCGACCTCCAAGAGAAAGCCATTGCCTACACTGCAAAGGATACATCATAATGAAGTCGTATGGGGACACGTCACTAAACTTAATGATGGTAGAGACAATGATAGCGTGGTGCATATCCATTAAAACCTGGATGACCTGGCATACATTCATGCAACTCAGGGAAATAGAGAACTCTAAATATATATATCTACATATGGTTCAAAGCATACAAGTGAGTGCCTTACAATAACCACCACCAAAAATCTATACAACTACTGCCTCTACAAACTACACAAACAACATGATCAGAGTATGCCTTAAGAGTCCAGTACCACTTTGAGAATAGCTTTTCTCTGTTAACGACCTCTACTTCTTCTCGGTTCGCTCTCCCAAAGACTCGGTACCTACGTTCATCAAATGATAAATGCTGAGATAAACTCAGTGGTGCTAGTGATCACCTAAGCAAGCACATAAAGGAATAAAGCCAACTTACACATCTTTCAGCAATCATACAGTCACCATACACAGCAAAAGCACTATCACAATACCTCATTATGGATAACAGAATAGAGTGCATTTACATTACATGAAATGAGTATGCAACCATTCTTTGCAATCTTTCTCTTCCTCGTTTCTTCCATTCACTCTTGCTTTCCTGTAATTATGCACATTCCTTTCGTACATATTGGGTCCCTGTAGGTACCGGTACTCATCTCCCAAAGGAGAGCATATAACTGTATGGTGCTTTGCACCCATTTCCTACTATAGGTTTCGAGACTCATCTCCCTTAGGGAGGTCATTCATCTAAATGATTCTTTAAAGGAATCCTATCATCATTATTTGACCCAGTATGCCAAGATCTGAGCTCTGCCCTCGTCACTTACTTTCTTTTCTCTCTTTTCCTTCCTTCCTTCATCACCATGCATGCCATGAATATATTACATGCACTTATGCTTCATACCATAAGGGGATATACACCCATTCCATCATATCATAAGGCCATACCATCATAAAGTAATGAAAAACATCAAGTCATAGCATATCAAGCACAAGCATCAACATATCACGTCAAAGTAATAACATCTCAACATGAAACCTCATGCTTAGACTTTACTAAAGTCTCAAGGCATAGAAATAAGCCAAAGCATGACAACAAGCATAAACCTAGCACAAACCTGAAGTCAAACTACTACTACTGTAAGCATGTAATCTCATCTCTATTGATCACCATGCTCAACTTCTAGTTCTCATACCTCAGAGGCCACTAAGAACTCTTCCTTCTGCTAGTTGTAAGGGTTTAAAAAGGTTTTAGAATGATAAGGAAGGAAGAAACTTTTAATACTTATCCTTTGACTCGTCAAACTTAAGTCGCGTATGGCCATACGGATCTTGGTACGCCCGTACCGAACTAAAACTCTTGATACCCTATTTTTCTTGTGAGCAGTGGTACACCCGCACCCCATTCGGTATGCCCGTACCACCACAATCCACCTGATACACCCAGTTTCCTGCGAGCACACGTATGACTAGATAACCCTTTGGTACGCCCATACGGTCCCCAGGAGCCTAAGACCCCCTTACCTCCCCTATTTGGTATGATCGTACGGAACCTTGTACGTCCGTATGACAGTCCACTCTTCCCTTCCAACCACTCTAACTCACTCCCAAGCTACCTAAAACACCAATAACACATCCCAAACACTCATACCATCATTCACAAACCCTGCATACATACACTAACACATTACATCATATCATCACAATTTATATACATTATACACAGTATAAATACATAGTTACATCGTACCTCATACGCATGCACATACACACATTTACATTTACATACCTAATACATCACACCTCAAACCTACCATTCATCTAACACATTCACATGCAACATATCAAACTCTTAGGGTCTCTAATGTGGATGTGACAACCATACCATCACCCCTTTTGATCATTTAATGATCGAGGAACATTCATACAAACTAACACAAACTTGCAATTTCCTTTCCTTTTAATTTCCTTGGTGATATACAATGATTTTCCTCTGAACCACCTAATTCATAAATCAATATTCATCTTTAATCAATAATTTGAATTCTATTATTAATAATCCATAATTCACACTTGCAATCATATATTACTAGACAATAATTAATTACTTATCAATTCAATTCACTTACAGATCATAACATCAATTAAGAAAAACCATATCATCATTTACATTTGTATCACTATTCATATTAACTATATTAGATATCATATAATTTGAATCAAATTATAATATGTTTAATATCAAACTAATATAATCTTCATACCATTGAAAACTGTACTTATTAAACTTTCCATCATCATATTATAAGACTCCTTTCATTAACATAATCATTACTTCTTTATAACCAAAATCTTATATAACTATTTTGTTATCTTATGCTTATTACTAACCATACTTGTATTCTACTGGAAAACAGTTGACGTTAGAATACAAACCATAAAAATAGTTGATATTATAGCATAATATTTCAGTACATTTGATAAACATTAGACTTATTTAACTTCTTAATATATCTTATACATATATTAATGTTGTTCAATATTATAACTCATTTGCAAATCAGTTAGATATCATCATATATCTGCTTATACTTACCCCTTTAATACCATTGTAATTTAACCATTTGAATAACTAAATTCAATAGACTTATAATAATGTACACATATCTTAAAATACTTATTCAAACATCCATTTCATACGTATAACTGTATATCATCTGTCAAAATACTTCACTTTTATCATTCTCTTTAGTCAATAGATTTGAATCTAAAGTAAACCATTTCATATCATTAATTAATTGACTCATTAAACTTCTTATGGATACTTAACATACTTAAACAGAAATCATTTTTCCATAACTTTTAATCATATGAACTTAATGTGAAGATTTAATAATATTTCATCAATTTAATCATCTTATAACTTAAGTTCTATGATTTTTCTTAATAAATTACCTTTTAATTTTACTAATTCCTTCAATAATGCATTAGATCTTACCATCCTTTAGCTTTTTCTTTTAAATCAATTTAGCCATGAATGAAAAACCGCTAAACACACACACAAACAACACACAATCATTATATTTCATCATTTTTACATCATCAACCATCAAAAACTTTAAAACAAGACTCAAATCTATAGATTTACCATAAAACCATTTGGCTATAACATGATCTACACTCAAAATCCATAGATCTACTAAATCTACCACTAATCCATACTCACCTTTAAGCCAATAATAAAAACCAAACTATAAACTTGACTTGCACTTGATGTAGCACCCAATCTTTCAAGATCTATTCACCTTGACTCCTTTTTAACATGCTAAGCTTGATTTCCACCACTATACACACACATGCTCATCTAGGATCTAGATCGGATAAGAAAATAAAAGTTAGACATCAAATATGTTATGGTTTACTTGATAAATACATAGATCTAATGATTTTGACCACTTAACTTGAAGAAAATGGAGGAAGTGTTTTGGTCAACAGTTTAAAGAAGATGACAAAGATGATTTCAGCTAAACCTTGAACAAATCATATAGATCTAGCTTTGTACTTAAAAATTAAAGTGAAAAGAAGAAGGAAATGGTGTTATTCTTGGTTTCCATGAAGGAAATGCTTTGGCCTTGACTTAAACAAAGTGAAAACAAGAAGAAGATGATGTTGAGTTTTGTTTGTTTAAGGAGAAAAATGAAGAACATGTAAGAAGATGAAGTAAATGGAGAAGGAAGAGAATAAGGGTTTGGTTAAAGGAAGGAAAATGTGTATTATGAGAAATGAAGGAAGATAAAATCGTATGGAATAAGGGTATAACTTATGGTGGTTCCATAATAACAACCATGTACCTTACCACACCTAATTATAGCATATAAATCATACTTATACGTATTTAATCCAATTTTCCTTCCATTTATTCCCTTCCATATGTATAATAATGCTTAAATTAAGCTTCCATATGTATTTAATACTATTATTTATACTCCACTAACTTATTTATTCATATTATAATACACTCCATCTTTTTCCACTAACTCAAATACTAATATAATATTTTCTCTTTCCTTCCACTATCACATATTCCTATTCCACTAACACATATATCTATCCCAACTATCACAATTACCCATATATCTAATATTTTATATCCTCCACTAATATATATATCTAATATTTTATATCCTCCACTAACATATATATCTAACATTTTATATCATCCACTAATACATTTATCCACATCAATAAAATATGATATCTTAATATCCCACTCACATTATATATATATATATATATATATATATATATATATATATATATATATATATATATATTTATATAAAAACTTACATACTCATTATTTAATTCATTATCTTATTTCTATATATTCCTTTTTTATATCATATATATATTATATTCATTCTACCACATTAATACCAATACATTATTTAATTACTATCACTTATACTTATACTAATACATTACTTATGCTTTATTTATGCATTATAATAATACATCAAACCATATATATATATATACACACACACACACACACACACACACATCATATTTACATTATTTATTTATACATTTAATATACCTAAAATCATCTTAATACCTCATATACTTATGCTTACAAACATACGTACATTCAATCGATTGTCTTAATCAAACACACTTAAATATATTAAGTGTTCTCAACATTGTATCCATCCAATTATCATCATTCAGTGAATCCATATTCAATGATTTCATTAATTATTCTCATATCAACATCATAACATCTATCAATTATCACATCATTTATTTTCAATATCATTCACATATTGTACAACTCCATGTCATCATCTCAATTATAATCATATAGAAAACAATGCACATCACTCGTATCATCAATATAGTGTGTGCTAAAAAATGAGGATATGATAGTAACAGCCTGATTAGACGATTGCCTCCATAATCCAACACGAGACCTTTCCAGCATGCTTTATCCTCACTCATATGCTTCTTGAGAAAACTTCCTAGAAGGTCACCTATCCTGTAATTGCTCCAAGGCAATCCCAAGAAAACTTTCTAGAATGTCACCCATCTTATAATTGCTCTAAGTCAAGCATGTTAACTATGGAGTTCTTATGGAATGAGCACCAAAAAGGTAGGTGCATCTTGTTGGTATGGATAGTACCTATCTAATCACTTAAGCTATTCTTGATTGTACAGTCCCATACCTACATAATCTCAAAATCACTCAACTATGCAACCCCATCCTTACACAGTCTCAAGAGCCCTCTTCTTCAAGTGTGGGATCAGTTCATTCCTGTACCCCTTCGCCTAAAAGCCTGCAAGGAGCTGCTCCTTGTCCATGCTATCACATCCTCATTTTTATGGTCATATTAAATGTTCATACATTTTTTTATTATAACTTGATCAAGCACGATTGAAAAAAAAAAACTTAATGCACGAATAACATGAAATTAGTAATTTTGATGTGCATTATTTTTTTACATATATGATTCTAATTATGATTATGATATGAAATTATGTGATATGTAAACACTATAGGAAACTATAAGAGATGTGCTAAATAATAAATGTCATGATAATGAAATGAAGCAATTAGCTAATCCACTGAATGTTGATAAATCAATGTATACGGTGTCAATAATAATTGACCTATGTACGTATGATTAATAAGGATAATAAATTGAGTGTATGTACATTTTAATATTAAAATGTATGCGTGCATGTATGATTAGAATAATTAAATTAATGTATAAGAACTCGAATATGAAATGATATGAATAAGTATTTGAGGAATAAAAAAAATAAATTATAAGTGTATAATGAGTATACATAATTTTATAATTATGTATGGATTAAGGAAGGGTATAAATAATTAAATAAAGAAATAAACAATTTATTAAATGTACATGTAATCGTATAATAAAATATATGTGTAATCGTATAATAAAATATATGTGCATATGAAAAATATTAGAAAATAGAATTTTATATAGAATTAACTATATAAAGAATATTTATGATGTCATAATTATATTTGATTAAGTAATTCATGTAATTAATTAATATGAATGAAATGCATACATGTATATATATATACGTTTAATATGAATGAAGTGTATAAAAGAGGTATAAATGTAAGAATAGTGCAATAATTAAATATGTATTGGTATTAAATGGATTAATATGATTTAATGAATATAATATTATATATGATATATATATAATATAAAAGGAAGTAGATAAAAAAAAGAAGACAAGAAATAAATAATATGATTGTAAATATATATATTATATATATATATATATTATATGAGTGATATTTTGAAATAATATATTTAAATTTGTTATGGAATAATGTTAAAGGAGTATTAGAAGTTGTAAAAAAAATGGTATGGGTAAAAGTGACAGTGGAAAGAGAGAGAGTATGAAATAATATAGTTTAATAGTTAGTAAGAAATGATGGATGGGATTTTATATTAATTTAATGTGAATTATTGCATGAGTTAGGTATTCCATACAAAATTAAAGGTGTTTATTAGTAGAATTGGAGTTTTATACATATAGATATACGTAATCGATAGTTTTTAAGGGTGCATGGGGTGTAAAGTGGAATTGCCTTAAGTCTTAAACTTAAGTCATACAGTTTTAGGTCCCTTCAATTTAATGTATTTACTCATTTACTCTCTTTCCTAGTTGGAACAAATTCTCTCTGTTTTTCTTCTTCATACACTTATCTTTTCATTTTTCTTCTTATATGTTCTTCCTTAAACTCCATGGAAGAATCAAAAAATGCTTCACCTTCTCTACTTTTTCTTTCAAACTTTAAGGATTAAGCAAGAACTACATGTATAGTATAAGATTCGATCAAAATAACCTCCTTTCTATCTTGTTCTTAAAGTGACCGAAACATTCTTTAGAAGATAGTCAAAAAAAAAAATCACAAATCTTCTTCATCTTCTCACTCTTATCTTTAAGTTTATGGCAAAACCTATATGTATTATTTGATGTATGACCAAAACACCTTTATTTCTACCTTGATTAGCAAAAAGTCGAACCCTTTCTTCCTTTATTTTCAAGTTCATGGCTGAAACCCCTATATTCATGGTGTTCTTGATCAAATCGCAACCTTTAAAACTCTTAGTGGTATTTTTATTTGGTGGATTTAAGTTATAAGAGCATGCATGAAAGAATGATGATGGGAAACACGTTAAGATAGGGAAATCCTTGTAAATTAGAGAAAAAATCACAAGGAAGAGCAAGATCTAGTCCATTTTATTGGTTATACTTAAAGGTAAGATGGGTTTAATGTTGGATTTTTAAGCTTTATGCATTTTTGGGTATGTTTATGTTTAAGCTGAAATGTTTGAGTGCATTTTTATGTTATGGCTGAATAGATATAGAGTAAATGTAGTAGTTTTTAGTTTTGTTTGGAAGTTTTAGATGATTAATGTTGTAAAATTAAAGAAAATAATGGATATGGTGTTTTTCCTTTGCTGCCTGAATTGTTCTTGATGATTTTACGTGTATGTTTGATTACTTTGCATGCATGATGAAAAGAAATTAATGAAATCATAAGATTAATATTTCAAAAGTCATAAAATTTAAGTTTAAAAGATGTTAATATGATGATAAATGGTTAATTTTAATGATAAGTATTAAGATTTAAAAGTTATGTTAATTGTTTATAAGTATTTATTAGTCTTTTATTGATTTAACTTTAAAAAAAAATAATAAAAATAGTAAATAGAAGTATTTTGGTGTTTAAAATATGGTATGTTTAATAATTGGGTATTAAAGAATTAATTTTATTTATTTATGGAGTAATAATGGAGCACAGGTCAAATAATTGATAATTTCATTATATGGTTTAAAATAAAAGTGGAAATTGAAGTAATTTAATGAATATAATTTAAGGAATACGGCAATCTTAGTAAGCATGGATTTAAAGGGGCATTTTAATATGATAAATGGATAAATAATTGAGAATGTGATCATAATAAAGTTAAAGGTTTAATTAATTGATAAATTAATTATGTTAAGTGGATAAACAAAGGAGTAAGT
>CANYBF011429472.1:0-32771 GCA_948192965.1 Dalechampia spathulata | reverse complement strand
CTAATTTGGTTTTGTACCATCTCAAGACATTCAATAGCATCAAAATTTCTTTTTCGAGATGAATTTGACTAAATTCTTTTAAAAGTGTCAAGTGGATCTCTTAAACCGGTTGTCCCACTCCAATTGAACTAATAAGCAATCACTAAAAGGAACTAAGTCTTCATGCAAATCTCTTTATGAAAACTCTTAGTTTGAATTCTTCAATTCAACTACACATGCAACTCTTGTTAATAGCATAGCAAAAAGTATTCAATCTTTTAATTGAAATTAACAATATAATGAAAAATATTCATAGTAAATTAAAACCAATTCAATAATACAAATTTATCCTAAAATGGGTTCAAGTACCAATAATAACTTAGAAGATCTCTCTTTCTTTCTTTCTCTTCATCATCTTTTATGGTGCTTGAAAGATATGAAAAGTAACTACCCATGAATACCTTATTTTCCCCTTCAAATGTCCCTTTTTTTCTTATGAGTTCATTTCATACATTAATTTATCATCAAAGCAAGTCATGATTGTGAAAACCAAAATTGCTCTTACAACAATAACTATTCCTCAATTTCTTGCATTGGGTAAAAGTTGCCTTTACAACTTTTTGCTTCGTGGTGGCAAGAAACAATTTCTACATAAATTCTTACACTAAATCTAACTTCTATTATGGACTATACATACTTAAACAAATACAATTAAATATCAAATTAGAGATAAAATAAATACTAAAAATATTTAAAAACATACAAAGAAACTCAGATGCATCATTAATAATCTTATAAGCTAATTTATTAATTTATATAAAAATAATATAATGTTAGATACATTATTTATAAATTTAATTATGTAAATATATAAAATATTTTAAATGTAACTATTAACATAAAATTACACTTTTTTAGTGAAATATTATAATTTTATTAATAGCTCTCTTATTTATTTTTAAATAAAATGATTATAAGATAAGATTATAATGATCATAGGTAATGGGAAAGAAATGGTAATTTGAAAATAAATAAGAAGATATATGGAATATGGAGGACCGAATCAATGTATAAAACAAGAAGATTAAGAGTTGTTAGATAAATCATGGAGAAATAGAAGGGATAAGAGTGAATGGTTGGGGGAATGTAGAGAAAGGAAGAATTCAAACATGGGCTTTAAATTATGAGCCCATTTTATTTTTTAGTTTGTTAGTTTGTTTTAACAAATAGAATACACCAAAAAAGGAAAAACAGAAATGCATATATACATGGCATTCATTGAAATAAAAAATCAATCAGAAATCTTAAAAATAAAAAAAAGTTTTTTACATGGTATTAGAGCACCATAGCTCTTAACCATCAATGGTGAGAGTTATTGATACATCAAAAATATTGGTTATTATAGATAGATCTCCAGTAATGTTAAGTAATGTTGATTAACCAGGCCTTATTCTCATTAGTGTCTTGCTAAATGGAACGAACTACATACCTTGGAGTTGTTCAATGTTAAATACATTAAGGGAAAAAGATAAGTTGAGCTTCATTGACAGAACATATCAGATACCAGCAGAATTCATACCAAAGTATGAATAATGGAGATGTATTGATTCCATGGTCATCTCATGGCTACTAAATTCTTCATCAAAGGATCTCATAGAATCGTTCATCTATACTATGTTTGCATAAGCTTTATGGGATAAGATTAAAGAGAGATATGAAGAAAGTAACAGATCGTTATTCTACTAGATTAAAAGGAAGATTAATAATTTGCACCAAAGTGACATTTTAATGGTAACATACTTCATTAAGCTAAAAAGATTATGGAATGAACTAATTATGTTAAGGCCTTTATTGATATATAAATGTGACATAAAAACTAAATTAATAGAGTTTGATAGTAGTGATAAATTGATACAATTCTTGATGGGGTTGAATGATGCTTATGATCATGTAAAGCATATTCAATGATATTGAGTTTTGAAAAACAAACGAAGGTTCAGTCTAGGCAATAATAGTTCATGCATTGATAATTAGCAACAATAGTCTCATAAGAATATTACAAGTAAAGAGAAAGAGAAATTCATAAACCACAAGAGAAAAACATAGATCTCCTTAGTTAGATGCTTTTGTGGTAACACCTTGACACCAAAATTTCAACCAAATTACTTCACTTAGTTGCTTTAGTGCAGGTTGAACATGAACCATCCAATTTTATAAATGTAATTAAAAATGAAAAATGGGTACAAGCTATGTATAGTGAATTGTAACCACTGGATGATAATCATACCTAGGAGCTAAATTCTTTACCTAATGGAAAGAAACCAATTAAATCAAAATAGGTTTATAACATAAAATATTATATAGATGGAACGATATCCATATACAAAGCAAGGCTAATGGTGAATAAGGTATAATTAGATACTTGGTGTAGACTATCATGAATGTTTTTCTTCAATTATTAAACTTGTAATAGTTCACATATTTTTAGCTTTAATAGCTATTTGGTAACGTCATGTTTACTAACTCAATGTCAACAATGCATATCTTCAAGAGCATATTGAGGAGGAAATGTACATGACACCAGCAGTGGGTTTCTTGAAAGCAAAAAAGGGATAAGTTTGTAAGTTAATTATGAGTTTGTATAGATTAAAGCAAGTTAGATAAATGTGGAATAAATAATTGATAATAAAGTTTATCGATTTAGATTTTAAATAATCATATATAAATACATGTCTTTTTACCTATGGAACTGGAGATAAGTTTTTTGCATTAATAATTTATATTGATGATATCCTTATTGTTCGTTCCTCATTGCTTGATATTGAGACCATTAAAGGACTCTTACATTAGGAGTTCACCATTAGGGATCTCAATCTTGTCAGATATTTCTTAAGGTTAGAAGTTTCAAAAGTAAATGCATGAATGCATATAATCAATAAAAGTATTTAAAAAGATATAATTGCATAGATATTATTAATAGAAGTTAAAAGTCTAGCTTTTCCATTTCCAAGTAGACAATGTTTGGATAATGATCAAAGTGCCTTGTTGGAAGAACCATAAAGGTTTAGGAGAATTATAGGAAAGTTGCTTTACCTTGGACTCACCAAGCCTGCTATTAGTCATGCTACTCAACAACTTAGTTAGTATATGCAATTACTATGCCTAGGGCATCTCTTGGTTATATTGCACGTTATCAAAAATCTCAAAGGCTAACCAGGGCATGGTTTATTTTTTTTAGTAGAGCACCACACCAAACTTATTGCCTTTTGCAATGCATATTGGGTTGCATGCAAGTTAATAAGAAAATCTCTTGCTGGTTTTGCATTTTTTTAGGCAAGACACTCACATCTTGAAAAATAAAGAAATAAAACCCTATAAGTAAATCATCATTAGAAGTACAATATCAAAGCATGGTGAAAATAGTTTATGAACTAAAATGACTCACTTATCTTTTTCAAAATCTACAAATTCTATTGCAATTGCCCATACTACTTGATCATGACAATAAAGTAATGATTCATATCATAGAAAATCTAGTCTTTCAGAAGTGCATAAAACATGGGAAAGAAATGATATTTTGAACATAAAAAAGAAAAAAGATCTAGAATATGGAAGAACAAAATAGTGTATAGAACACGATGATAAAGTTATGAGACAACTTATCAAGAAACAAAAAAAATAAAAGTGAATGGTTGGAGGCATTCAAGAAAGGAATAATCTAAAATAGAGCCAAATTACTTTATTTCTATTTTATTATTTTCATTTTAAATGAGCTTTAAAATATGAGCCCATTTTATTTTTTATTTTTTAATATATTAGTTTGTTGTAACAAACAGAATACACTAGAAAAAGATAAGATAGAAATGCATATATACATGGTATTTGATGAAATAAAAAATCAACCAGAAATTTTTAAAATTAAAATAAATTCTATTTTATAATTTATATTTTATTAAATTTATTAAGATTGATTAAATTCAATTAAATTTATGATACATTAAAAACTTAAAAAGTTTCAATTCAAATATAATTTAATGATAAATAAATGAAACTTAAATTGAATAACAAACTTATTTATTATACTCCCTCTATTTTGTATTATATATATATATATTTATATCTTTTGAAATGTTATTTAAAAGTATTTTAAAAAATGCATAAACTCAATTAGTTAATTTATTATCATCACATATTTTAAAAATTATAATACAATAAATGAAATTTTGAAAAATATCATTTTTAAATTATTAAACAAATAAAAGATTTTGAAAAATTATTTACAAGTAAAAAATATTTAATGCAAATTTTATATAAAAAAATATTTTTATGATAATAATGATGATTTATCAAATAACTTTAAACATAAATTATTTCTATAAATATTTTTTAAAAAATTATTATTATTCTAATTGTCCAGAACTTAACAACTTTGATCCATTTGATTCGCGGCCCAAAAATGATTACTCCATCTCTTGGCTAATTGCTTTTCATTTGGGGTGCCCGCTGTCCTGCAGTTAGCAATTTTACTTTCAATAGAAAAATTAAATCCATAAAATAGGTGAATTTAATTTTAATATTTAAAATAATTTTAAAAAATTAAATATTTAATTCAAAAATTAAAATATCTAAAAAATTAATATAAAAACTGAATAAAATAGAATTGAACTAACACTCCATTCCATTTTATTCAAAAATTTTAAAATCCATTAAAAATAAGTTTAATTCAATTTTAAAAATAAAAAAATTAATTCAATTTAATTATCAAATCAACCATTACATCGCTATTGCTCTTGGACTACTTTTTTTAAAAAAAAAATCATATTTTTATTAATTTGTTTACATATTTTATATTTTTGAAAAAACCCTAATGCTCATGGATCTGTTTGAATGTATAATTAAATAGGAAGAATTCAAATGAATTTTAATTGATGAAAATGATTAATAAATTAACACACAACCCAATGAGAGTTTTTGACTTCATGTCTGAAATGTGAGGAATTCAAAGATTATAAGTTTAAGAGATAATAATAATAATAATAACATTAATAGATAATAATATTTAGAGGAGACTAAATTTTAAAAAAATAAAATATTAATTTATCATATATTGATTTACTAGATAATAATATTTAAATTTCAACTCGAGCATCTTAATATCATGATCATACTTTAACATTTCATACCTAGATAATCAATAAATACTAATTATATCGTATTATATTATTCTTCAAACTTCAAACATCCAAATTAAAATTTTTAATAGTTTTAATTTAAGTAATTTTTTGAATATATATTTTAAAATTCAAAGAATATTAGTCTATATTTATTTTTTTTGTTAAATATATTTTAAAATTGTTTTCTTAATATGCATGTTAAATAATTTTCTATTACTTGAATATGGATAAAAAGAGTATCAGTATTAATTATTTTCTAAAATAAGAAGACATCATAAAAATTATATATAAAAAAAAACAATACATATATACACGAAAACACTTGCCACTTTTACAATTTTCATATATGGATTTTTATGAAAACTAGTTATTATTAGTTTATCAATTATTCTTTATTTTATGATTTATAAATTTGAATGGTAAAAAAATATCTAATATAATTTAAAAGGATTTTCACGATATAAAATATTGAATTGAATTTTACAATTAAGTTAAGCATAAAATTCATTTCATTTGAAATAAACTCTATAATAAATAGTTGAAATGTCATATATTAGAATTCATATACAAATGATTTTTAAATGTAATTCATTTATAAATGAAATAAATTCAATGTTATAATCAAATTAAATAAGTTGATTAATAAGATTTTAAAATATTTTAAAATATGTATATTATATATATATATATATATATATATTGTTATGATTTTAAATATTTCAAAATATGAAATAATAATGATAAAATATGAATCAAAATTAATATAAAAAAAGAGATTTTATTGAAATATCTTTAAAAATATTCAATGATCAAAAGTTAACAAATTTTTAAAATAAAATAAAATAAAACAAAATTAGAAAAAAGATATTTGATCTCGATATTATTAAAGAGATAATTAAATATAAAAAAGGAAATAGAGATGATTATTTAAATAATAATATTTAGAATTATTTCTCGTGACAAAGAGTGGAAGAGGGAGTGAAGAAGTTAAAGACAAAACAAGACATAAAGTGATTGTCTTATTCTAACAAACGCACGCACCCGCTCTTGGACTTCTCGACAGCAACACCGCGCGTGGTTTCTTCTTCTCTCTCGCCAACTAATAAACAAATAATAATATTATTAATAGTAAAATTTGTTTCTCGTCTGCCAAGACGACGAACAGCCCCTTTCACTACTGTGACATTAGCAGAAAGCTCAAGCAACCTTTTTCTTGTTTTTGGTTTCCTCTGATTTCTGTCAAACTTGAACTTTCTTTATCATTTTCTTCGTATTCTTCTTCGTTTTCTTGGTTTTTGCGCAATTACTATCGAATCATTTCATTTTATCTATCTGGGTTCTCGCTTGTTTTTGATCGTTTTATCATTCAGAGAATCACCTGATCTTTTGCGTCAAGACGTGGAGTAAATACAAACTTTAGCTAACCCAGAAACAGCAAATTTCAAAGAAAGAAAGAAAAAAAGAGAGAAACCTTTACTTATTTGTTTGATAATCTTTCCCTTTCTTTGCTACATTTCTTTTCTTCCTGTCCTGATTTCTGCTGCTTTTTTTTAGTCGTCCTTTTGTTCTTTCGTTCTGTCATTTTCCTGCCTAATCGAATCGTAATGCTTCACTGTTTTGTGATGTTGGGTTTCTTGTTCTGTTCCGCTTTTCTCTGTTGCCACATTGTGTTTTCCTCAGGTTCTTGTAAGAGATCTGAGCCTGGAATTTCTCACATGGATTGCTCTTGTCATTTCTTGAATGGATGGAATTCAATACTTGACATTTGACTGCTTTAAGTTTCAAGATTCTAAGTTTCATCAATTTTAGCTTCTGGGTTGTCTTTCTTGGTTTGCTCTTCGAAGAGATGAACGAAGCCACCGGTAAAACGGCATCGTGCTTGGCTATATCCGAGAAACGGCCTCATAGACCTGGTGGCTGTGTAGGCATTTTCTTCCAGCTATTTGATTGGAATAGAAGATTAGCCAAGAAAAAGCTTTTCTCTAGAAAAATGCTTCCTCCAGGTTAAGCTTGCTCTCTCCTTCACGCTCAACTCCACAATCAAAACGAAGAGTACCCATTTGAAGACGAATTATAATGTTAATTAGTTTTTCGTTGTTTTCTTATTTAGGTCGTGCGAAACGAACTGCAAAGAATTTTGGTGATGAGAAAATGCCTAAGACTAAATCTCATCTGGTATGTGCAATGCTTTTCTTGCTTTACCACGCATCTGAAATTATCACCTGTCAAGTTCTGTTGAATGAATTTCTGGGGTATTCATTTTGTGCTTGTGTTTGTGTAGATCGCTAATGAGAACAGTGGGGGTTTTCCAGATGCAAAGAAAAATGGAAATCTTAGTGATGTTACAGAGCAAAAGCATGAAATGAAAACTGCAGGTTTGGTTGTTAGGCTTATGGGTCTTGAATCCATGCCGGCAGTCTACAGAGATAAGCAAAAGAAAGCTTCGAACTTTTCTTGTCATGTTAAAGAAGAGAAATTTGCTAAAACTCAATGCGGGTCTTGTCCGGAAGTTGTGAACTTGGAAAAGGGAAGTGCTAAGGTTGAACCTAGGCCTCAGAAGCTTCAAAAGACGGGGCAGTTTGAGAGACGGCCAGTTACCAGGTTTGGAGCTGAGGCTTTACAGATTAGGAATGTATTGTCGAGGTCGAAAAAGCATCAGCACCCTAAGCTTGCCCCGCCTGTCAAGAGTCCTAGGGTCTCCTCTGCTAGAAACGTGTCCAGGGCGTCGAGGTTAATTGATGCTGCCACTCGGATCTTGGAACCAGGGTTGCAAGCTACCAATAGAGCAAAATGTGCTCTTACTTATTCAACTTCCATGCATCATTCTCCTAAGAATGAGGTACTGATGAATGGATTGGGACTAGGAGTCCTGTCGCCGGATGTAGTGTATCAACGACAAGATGATGCGAGATATGATGTGGGTGTGGATAAGTCTCTGATAGGGCAGACTTCTTGCAAACGTTGTGTTAATTTGCCAGATGTGGTGGCTTCTAAACCAGTTGTGGATGAGCAGCGATTCGTTCGTCCTTCCTCTACTGCAGATATGACCAATATGTCATCAGAGGGGTTGGAGAGGGTTAAGCCAAGGCCATTCATATCCGCTCCTCAACAAGAAACGGATAACATTTATCAGCAAAATCTTGTTAAATTGTCTACTGCTGCTGAAAGGCTAGATAACCTCCGACCATTTAAGGAACCAATTTTGGATAGGAAGCCTGTGTTTTCAGATGGTCAACTTCCGCAGCAATTGAGAAATCAGCATGGCAGGTCTCCGAAGGATGATCTCTCTTCTGTTGCTTTCCGGCGGATTACTGAAACCCAAAATGAGATGTCATTGGGAACGAATAGAACTCCAGCAAAATCGAAATTAAGTAATATGCAAAGCAGGAGAGCTTCTTCTGCTGCCAATATTATTGAATCCAAAGATTTTGTTGCTTCAAATAGAAGTTTAAGTGGGTGCAGCAGGACTCGGGTATCTAGCAACGCAGACAATTACATAACTGGTGCAGAAAGAAAAATTTGCAGCAAGCGAAATGATTCAACCCCAGTACGGAAGAGGAGAACCATAAGTGGGAATGAAAAACTTGAAAGAACTGGACCTATTAGTTCAACAACTATGAGACAGAAGAACAATACATGTGATTTGATGGGTGGAAAAGATTCGGTATTCAATGCTTCCACAGCAAATCGAGTGAGTGTCAAAACCAGATCAGCTGTTCAGGGGGGAGGTAATAGAACTAATGACAATAAGGACAATGATATATCTTTTGCATATAATTCCCCTTTGAAACATAGAAAATTTATGGCCTCGGATCTGAAGAAAGAATCGATGGATCACGTGGATCATACTTCTCGCGAGAGAAAGCTACAGCCTGAAGAAAATGATGTCAAAACATCTTTGCAGAGGAAATTGCCTGTGTCTGAAGACAGCTTAGGGGCACTTTTGGAACAGAAACTAAAGGAACTCACCTCTCATGAAGAAGATGAATCTACAAATGGAGGTTCTGCAGCTACGAGATCAACTGCTATGATTCTACAAGAACTAATATCTGCGTTAATTGAACAGCAGCCCTTTTCTCCGGATAATCATATGTTCAATGCAGAAACAATTCTCCAGGTGGGTCTGCTTTTAATTAACTTGGTTTCTGGTTACAATCTTGAGGCTTGTTAGCATGTAAATGTATGTGTACGAAACTTATCCAATTCTTCCATTCTTTTTTGCTTGCTCAATTGTTATTATGTGCATATCATACTTTAACCTAACAGATCAGCTTCTGATGATAAATTTCAGACTAAACCAAGGATGGGAGGGACTTCAGTTGGATATTCACATGATGGTGACCACCCAAGTCCTGGATCTGTTCTTGAAGCTTCATTCTCAAACGACAGTTGTTTGTCTAGCAGTATCGATGGTATTTCTGGTAAGTTTTTGGTATCTAAAAGCCGAATCTCAAATGACAGTTTGTTTTCTGCGGTTGATAAAATTTTGTTACTACTTTCAGATGTGATGTCCATTTCAGCATTATGATGACAATCAATTCTATTTCTATTTGCGATTCCAGGTCGTAGGCTAGTTTACGATTCTGCGGACTACTCTTATGAGCAGCTGCAACCAATTGAAAGTGATGGTGATCTTCAAGATTCTGCAACCTCCATCAATGAAAGACGAAGCGGTACCAACAGGGCGACTGATCTTCTCAACAATGTATCTAAGATACTCAAAAGCTCCACTGATGGTGAATTAACAGGTAGCCGGCTTGCCCATGTGAAGGAGGTTGTTTTGAGCGCTGAATTGTTATTTGGAAGTGCAGCTTCAAGGAATCTAGATAGAAGGAAAAGTTCTTTCTTAGGTCCTCTTATTTGTAATGAACTCGAAAATCTAGCTGGTGCTATGCGGGCAAATTTCGGTCAGTGTTTGAGTTTTGGCAAGAGTGATGTGGGTAGTCAAGTTAGAAGGTTTCTTTTTGATTCTGTGATAGAATGTCTAGATTCAAAATATAGTCGATACTGCAATTCTGGATTCAAAGCATGGAGAAGAGTACCTTCAAGCATGAATTCGGAACTTCTGACAGAAGAAGTAGGTAAGGAGATAAGAAAGTGGAACAGTTTAGCCGGGATGGCTCCAGATGAGATAATAGATTGGGAGATGAGTCATTCCTTGGGGAAATGGGTAGATTTTGAAATGGAATCTTTTGAAAATGGCTGCCAAATGGATAGGGATATACTCGAGGTTTTGCTCAACGAAATTGTGAGAGACTTGTCAGGATCCTAGTGAAGCTCGTGGAGCTTTGCAGGTTGTTGTTTTTGTATCTTGTAGTGGCTGCCAGAATGATGGGTGGTGATGTAAAAGCAATTCTATTTGTAGGCAGTGCTGGATGTGACTTGTTTAGACATGGAAACACAGCTTCAAACGGCGTGTTATCCGTTAGTAAAGAAGAGCCCGATAAATGAATGCTCAAACTCTGAAATTGATAACATTTGTTTTCAACTATGATGAACATTTATGTTTAAATTGAAACTATTGTCCAACTTGATGAACTTTAATCGTTAAAAAAAGAATTCCCATAAAAAAAAAAAAACGACATATCAACAGGAGCATGCACGCAAGTGATATTGTGATCATTAAAATTAAAATGGCACGCAAGGAAAACACTTCTGGTTGACACATTTGTTGCTCACATTCAAAGAGGTGAGTGTGAGCTTTTACATGTATATATTATGATTGGTATATTGTTATATATAATATATACACACACAAATATAGATGGTTCGTATGGTAGATATGCTTGTGTGTGTGTGTGTGTATATATATATACACATGTATTTACTCGTTTAATGTTTAATTTTTAAAGTGATGGTGATGATAGCTAATGATTGATTATTGTCAATGACAATGGTGAGATAATATGATGAAGGTTAGAATTTCTTTTATTTAAAATTATGTTTCATAAAAAATAACATGATTTTAAATAATTTTAATTTTTTAAAATATTCTCTTAAATTAGAAAATCTAATTATGACACTTGAAGGTTTGGAATGAATCATGTAGAATTTATGGGTACTCTTTCAAATCATACGATAAATTGTATATATAAATGAAAAATATTTTCTTAAAAATATGATTTTCCACAAAATTACAAAAATAAAAAATTTTAAAAGTATTTATGAAAATAATAATTTTAAGATTAACATATATTTTGCCGTGAAAAACTGCTGTCTTTATAAACAAATTGCTATTTTTATAAAATATTCAAAAATATCTAACATTATATTTTGCAAAA
Source organism: Dalechampia spathulata (assembly GCA_948192965.1). Classification (NCBI taxonomy): domain Eukaryota; kingdom Viridiplantae; phylum Streptophyta; class Magnoliopsida; order Malpighiales; family Euphorbiaceae; genus Dalechampia; species Dalechampia spathulata. The sequence continues at coordinate 21,337 of CANYBF011429472.1, read as the reverse complement.
ATATAAAGTGAAATTAATTCTTACAAAAATAATATTATCATAAAATCCATGTCAAAATATTATTAAAGTTTATTATTTTTTGTTAAAAATATAAATATGACATTAATTATGAAAAATCAACCCTTCATTTTGGTTGAATTAATATATAATGATTTCAACATCAGGATTTAATTTTAAAAAAATGTACAAACTTTTACTTCAATTCCATTCAAAAAGAAATAAATTCAATTAATTAACCCTACAATATAATAACCCCTAACAACTAACAATTATGTTATATAAATAATTTTTTGATTGATATCAATTAATTGATTAATTTTTGTTACTCAAATTATATCGTGGATCTAGTCAAAATTTGTTAATTAAAATTCTTTCTATAGTTATTATAATTTAATTTTTCTCATAAATTTGTCGCTACATATTTTATTTTATATAATTGATCTAATTATTACGTAATTAATGAGAAAATAATATTTATTTTGAAAAATGTTATTGTATTTTTTCAAAATTGTAGGGAGGATTTTGGAAAAGGTATGTTTTATTTATTTCTATAATTGGAAAATTAGCTATAATCATAAAAATTTATTATAAACATTTTCAAACTTAACAATAGTAATTTAATTTTATCATTTGATTTTGTTTTATTTCACAAAATATTATTTAAAATATTGAGATCTTTGAGATTTTTTATAACATTAAAACAGTCTTCTAATTAGATCAGAGAAATATGTTATTGATTTTTTTTTTAAATTTTTATTAAGGTTTTATATCAATGATGTATAATTATAAATATTTATAATTAATAAATATTTGATATTTAATCAAAATTAATAGATTTATAATTATAATTTTAGCATGATTTGGGGTGGATCGGTGGTCGTCAGGAAGGTATTATACGAGATGTTGTATGGGAGGACGCCGTTTAAGGGTTCGAATTGGAAGGAGACGTTTTTAAGGGTATTAACCAGAGCACTAGTCTTGTTGGGGAAACGACGCCGTTAAGGGAGTTGTTAGTGAAAGATCCTAAAGAAAGGATTGAAATAGAAGGAATTAAAAGGGCATGAATTAAAACGACGCCGTATATTCCGCAGGTTAGTTGCTGACTGTCAAGGAACTAAATAGCATGAGTCAGCACCAAAAAAATGATAATTTTTTCAAATTTTTTCCTAACTTAACTTCTTTATTCAAGTATTAACAATTAAATAATGAATATATAATTTATAATAGAAATGAAAATATGCATTTAAATTTAATTTTTAATTTTATACTAATAGTCAATTTAATTTGATCTAATCTAAGTAAAATATATTAAATATATATATCTTCATAAAATTTGAAGTATTATTTTTTAAATGGTATTTTTAGTATTTATGAAAGGTATTTTATAGTTATTTAATTCTTATTAAATTTTAAATTATTTATCAAGCATTTCCTTTTCCTATATTGTAAAGGAAAAGGAAACCTATTATAAAACCAACATTCCTTTGATTCACTTGGTGGTTCTCATGGATCTCCTCCCTCTCCCATCTTCGAAACAAACCCTTACCCTCTCTTATATTTATTATTAAAAAATCCAAAATAATTGCAAATAAAATCGCATCGTCAATTCTCTCGCTCATTAAAATCTCCTCTCTGCATGGTGCTTCCATGTCACAATTTCCGTGATTTTCATCTATTACTTTAGTCTCTCTTTCAATTACTGACAGGTATTGTTTAATTTCACTTCATTTGTTTGTTTTTTTTTTTGGTTTCAATTAATCCATCATTTGATTATGATCTCTATTTTCTTAACCGTTTGTTTCCAATTATCGTTGTTTTTCTTTTTGATTTGTGATTTGTAAAATAACAAAAAATCTCACTTAGTTACTGTCATTTTTCTTTATTTTGAATCTTCTTCGTCAAAGGATAAGCTACATTGTAATGGGTTGCAAAACGATCTCTGTGGATTTTTTTTTATTGAACTGTTTTTGGTTTTGGGTTTTTTTTAACCCTTTTTCTTTCAGAAGTGTTTTTTTTTTCCATTTATTTTTTTAAAAGAAAAAAATCAATTATTTGTTCTCCTTAGTTATAATTTGAGTTATTTGAGTTATATTTGTTGGGTTAGATTTAATTTCAAGGGATTTTGTTATGATTTGATCCAGCAGGTGGGTTTCCAAGAAAAATAAAACTAATTAGGGAAAAAATTTTCCTCCGAGTCCCACGCTGGTTCTACAATTCAAGATTATCACCAATTTCCTCAGAAAAATTGCTGAATTGAAAGATGAAATCCCTTGCTCAGAAATCAAATGATTACAATAGGCAAAAACATGAACAAATGATGAGTCAGAAGGAGAATCTCAGGGATTGTAGAGGTAACAGGAAGGATGGGACAAAAGCTATTTTCGATGACAAGCAAAGAATCAACTGTTTGGGACAAAATTCTAATGGAGGGTTGTATCTTCCTCCCTTTAAACTCGCCCAAATGATTAAAAACATTCATGATAAGAGCTCAGAAGAGTTTCAAAGACTCACATGGGATGCCCTTCGCAAAAGCATTAATGGCTTAGTGAATAAGGTTAATGTTACCAATATTAAGTATGTGGTTTATGATTTGTTTTCTGAAAATTTGATTCGGGGAAGAGGACTTCTGTGCCGCTCATGCATTAAATCTCAGATGGCATCTTCTTCTTTCACCAACGTTTTTGCTGCATTGATCACTGTTGTCAACTCCAAGTTCCCTGAAGTTGGTCTTCTTTTGTTGCGACGAATTGTTCTACAATTTAAGAGAGCGTATAAACGTAATGACAAGCATCAATTGCTTGCTACTGTCAAGTTCATTGCTCATCTTGTTAACCAGCTAGTTGCTCATGAGATCATTGCTTTTGAGCTCCTTACCCTTCTGCTCGAGAATCCCACTGATGACAGCGTTGAAGTTGCCGTCTCCTTTGTCACGGAGTGTGGCTCTATTCTTTATGATTTGTGTCCTAGAGGCCTTCATGGTTCGTTTTCTTTTCTTTTTCCAAGTTTGTTGGTTGTGTAGCTTAGGTTTTTTGCTTAGATTTTTCTTCATTGTGGTGATTCTAGATTACAATTCAATACTTTCTTGGTTTTTCTTATTTATTTTAGGCTGCCTTATACAATGATGATTCTTATGCAATTTGTTTTTTTAGGAGCTTTTGAGCGGTTTCGTGGCATTCTTCATGAAGGAGCCATTGACAAGCGGGTCCAATATTTGATCGAGAACCTTTTTGCCATTAGGAAATCAAAGTTCAAGGTCGGTTCTCCTGCATTTGAATTTAATTTGACGTGTACACAAACTCTGTTTTATAAATTGCTTTTATAAATTTTATGCATTTATAGGGATACTCGGCCGTTTGTCCTGATCTTGATATTGTTGAGCAAGAAGATCATATAACACATGAGATCTCTTTGCAAGATGACATAGATCCGGAGATCAACCTTGGTATGCCTGTCATCAACTTCTATGCCTTTCTTTTATGTGTATCATTTCCTATATTTGTGGTTTTAATGTACGTTTTGTTTTTTGTTTTTCCTTCTTATTCAGACATTTTCAAGCTAGATCCTAATTTCCTTGAAAATGAGAAGAAATATGAAGAATTGAAGAAAAGCATCCTTGATGAGGAGTCTGAAGATGAAGGCAACTCTAATGCATTTTCGGATGATGAGCAATCTGACAAGGAAGAAGAGGAAGATGAGCAACAAGTGAAAATCAAAGATGAGACTGAAACTAATTGTGTCAATCTTCGGAGAACTATCTATCTAACCATTATGGACAGCCTTTCTTTTGAGGAGTGTGGGCATAAATTACTGAAAATTAAACTTGAGCCAGGACAAGAGGTAAGGATGATTCGTCCAGTTCAATTTACTTGAGCATATGCCTCCAGTTACCTGCTCTTGCAACTTATTTACTTATGCAAGTCACTTATAAGTTAAAGCACTACGATCAGTAGCATTACTTTTTGCAAATGCCATCATATATGAAATTTGCTTCTCTGTAGGGTGATAAAGTGGCAAGTGATTCACTCTCGTTTGGTCATTATTTCTCATGGATGCACTATTTTCTACATAAACTTTGTTTCATTGAATTATTTTGGTGCTTTATCTTTACAAAAGAGTGTGTTAGTTTATTGTAACTTGGGAACTTAATGTCTTTCAATTGGTTCATGCAGATGGAATTGTGTGATATGATCTTGCAATGCTGCAGCCAGGAGAAAACCTACAACAGGTTCTATGGTCTCTTAGGGCAAAGGTTTTGCTTGATCAATAATGTCTACCAAGAGAACTTTGAGAAGTGTTTTGTACAACAATATTCCATGAGTCATCGACTAGAAACAAATAAGCTCCGTAATGTGGCAATGTTTTTTGCTCATTTACTTGGTACAGATGCTCTTCCTTGGCATGTGCTGTCCTACATACGATTAACTGAAGAGGCGACAACTTCTTCTTCTCGTATATTTCTCAAGTTTTTGTTCCAGGTATTATCCTTAGCATAACATTACCCTCAGCAAAAAGTAGGAATTACTCTGACAAGTGGAACTATAGAATTTTACTAGATGGTTGAAGCTATAGAAAGTGATTTGTGTGTGGGAATGGGGAAGTTTTTATTTAAGCTATCCCATCCTATTGTCTGACATGGGGAGCAGTTTTATAATCTCGCATTCTGGGTACGAGTTGTGAGTGCAACTCAATTTTTTTAAAATCTTGGCCAAATTTTGTTTATTCATTACAAATGACTTGATCGAGGCAAATGTTTGTATGATTTTTAACTTGCTGTAAATATATTTGGTAGAAAGTATCGGCTTGCTGTTCTGTTGATAAGTTGTTTGGTTCAAATTTGTATTTCTTGGTGCAGGAAGTGTCGGAGCATCTTGGCATACGTGTTTTGAATGAGCGACTTGCAGACCCTGCTATGGAGAACTCATTTGAATCTATTTTCCCCAAGGATAATCCCAAGAACACACGTTTTTCCATCAACTTCTTTACATCGATTGGACTTGGCGGGATCACTGCAAACCTGCGTGAGTACTTGAAGAATATGCCACAACTCATCATGCAACAGCAGAAACCTGTCTCAGAATCTGATGACGAATCTGGAAGCAGTTTTTCAGAATCTGAGATGTCCCACTTGGATTCATCAATTCTTAGTAAGTTTAAACGACGTTATAAGAATAGGCAGAGTGATGAGGATGAAAGAAGCAGGAAACAGAAGAGGGAAAAATGAGTGAAGTTTTATGCTGCAAGATATACATATTATGAGAAGCAATTATGGACAACTGAATGCTTGTTCAAAACAAAGCAACTGGCAAATCTTTAACGTATTGATGATTGTTGAATTTGCATTTGAAAATGATGCTTAAATGATGTACGTATCTGTTAAGCTTGATGTCTTCTAAGTGGATGTACATATCTTTCGTAGAAATTGAAACTTATCCCTGTTAGCTGGTTAAATAAAATGATGTTAAAATGACTATAATTTGATCTGATCTAAGTAAGATATGTTGAAATCCAAAATAACTGCAAATAAAATGGTAAGCTTGATCATATTCAATTTGAAAATCGCATGAGATCACAAAATCAATAACAAACTTACCAACAACCTCATTAATGATGATGGTGATGATGTCCCTCTTAAAAAAGTGAAAAGGCATGGAACTGTTTTCCAAAAACAGAAAGAAGAGCAGAAAGAAACCTTTGGTACCAAAAGGTGATGCAATCATCCCGGAGGCTCCCACCGTCTGACCCGACAGGCATCGTGAAGAAGGTAAATCAGCGGCCTCCTAGATGGGGATCCAGGTCTTGGTGCCTACAAGGAGTCCACCCAGAGGGTGTAACTCCCACACTGGGACTGCCAAGACTCGAACCGTGGCTCTTTGGTACCAACACCACACCCGAGTACCAACCGGGCTACACCCGTGCAGGTTGGGGCAGAAAGAAACCTGAATATACGGTAAGGTGGAGAAAAACAGAAAGTAATGATTGCTGTGTAGGTCAAGAGGAACCGACATGAAAACTATGCCAACATTCCGTAAACATCTGCACCCTGCTGCACCGAACTCGTAAAAAAGAACCAATTGGGTGTAGCACGATTGATTTGAATTGAATGAGATTAGTCATTAGCAAAAATGCAATCACCATAAACTAATTTTCATAATCAAGTTTGATAATCACACTTGCTGACAATTTACAGCGGGAAAATGTTAACTCACTTAAGCTGAGCCGAGATCGATTTTTTACGATAATGAGGATGATACTAAGGGTGCTCCATTACTTGCAGGGAAAAGACGAGGCTTTGGTGGAATTTGTAAGGATTCAGTATTTCCTTCTAACATCTCAACAACCTTAGTCATCGATGGTCTATCTGCTGGATTTGTCTGGATGCACCATAATCCTACTATGATCATCCTTCTCACCATTTCTTCTTCTTCTTTTAGTACATTTTCATGAACTCTAGAAATCACTCCTGGTTCAAGATGCTTATAAATCCAATCTGAAAAGTATATTTCGCTGCTGGCATTATTGTTAGAAAGTCCAACATTATTGGTAATGTTTTTGCCTACAAACATTTCAAGAATCATCATGCCGTAACTGTACACATCGGACTTGTAAGAAACCCCTCTAGAATCCCTCATGAACACTTCAGGTGCTACATACCCCGGTGTCCCTCTCTGTCCGGACATCGACACCATACTTTCTTTTCCCTTGCATAGCTTCGCAAGTCCGAAATCCGAGATTTTCGGACAAAAATTCTCGTCCAGAAGAATGTTATGAGGTTTGATGTCGAAGTGCACAATTCTTGCATTACAACCACGATGTAAGTACTCTAAACCTCGGGCCATTCCGGCAGCGATATCATGCAAAGCTTTCCGTTCCAAATTCTGAGCTCCATGGCCATTGATGAAGTTAGCCAAGGACCCATTAGGCATATACTCGTATAACAAAGCTCTTTTATTCCTCTCAAAGCAAAACCCTAAAAGAGTAACGACGTTCACATGCGAAGTCCTGCTAGTGGTCGCGACTTCATTGATAAAATCTTCGCCATCACTTGTGGGATTATTCAGCACTTTAACTGCCACAAGGCGACCATCTGGCAACTTTCCTTTGTATACATCTCCAAATCCTCCATGACCCAACTTATTAGCAAACGAATTGGTCATTTTTGCGATATCCCAATATGAGAATCTCTTTGCCACAAGAGACTGATAGTTGGCTATGAACGTTTCGACCTTTTCATCTAGTTCCGTTTTCTTGAATCCATACAACTTTGATTTTACCCAATTTTGTACTCTGCTAATGGAGAGACAGCAGACCAGACAACTGCCAACAATTGCTGCAGCTATTATAACAATTACTGGAAATCAAATAAACGATGAAGTTGTATTAGATATAATAATAATGGTGTCAAGCATAAGAACTGAAGGAGTAAAAGTGTATCTGTAGCTGAAGGTAGATTTACCAAGTACGTAATCAGGAACTTTAATATCCTTCCCTGCAATTCAAAAGCATAGTAAGTTGCAGGAAGAAAACTGAAAATGAAAGCGGCTAAGTAAAGACAATTTTCTAAGTTTTTGGTAAAATTCCGTTCTTGGGGATTAATGAAAAACATTACTCCGCAAAGAAGTCATGGATAGAGAAACTAAACTCTAAAAACATTATTACCTGAAATAACATGCAATGGGAAGAATTAGACCATGGAAAGGTGTCTAAGAAATATAAAAAAGTGAATAGCAGTTGAATTGCTATGAATTGTTGGATTGGAAGCATGCTTTCTGTGAATAATTAACCAAATATTTGATGAGTTTAAAAACCAAAGATTCAATGCATGATTTTACAAGAAAACGACGACCAAGATGATAGATTCACGTACTTGAGGGGAATTGTGGACAAGACAAGAGATGAGTACTATTAGGGCAATGACAAGCAAATGAACTTGTAGTGGTGTTATAACCACACTTCCCACCAGACCACTCACACTCCCTGCACGACGAATCATTAGCAGTCCACTGCATCCCGAAACCCTCCCCAAGAGTCATGACCAAATTCTCTTCTGTTAAATTCCCTTCCTGTAATGTCTGAACGGCAGATTGATTTGCTAGAACAATTACCATCCTGTCGCAGGCTCCCACGTAATCTCTTACAACCGAAGTCAACTTATCTGGAATCCGTAAGACGTATAAACCATCCGTGTCATTGGTGATGTTGCACGAAAAGATGCCCGTATATAAACCTGGAAAGTCGATGGAAGCTGTGGCTGTAGCTGGGGCTATAGCTTTCTGGCCTGAATTTGAAGGAGAGTAAACGGTAGTTGTTACTGTACTTTTGGCTGTAGCAGCGGTTGTGAGTGAGCTTGGAACATTAGCGGGGCATCCATAGTATAGGAATATGTTCTGAGAATCCGGAGCATATGTGAAAAAGGTTGAATTCAAAGTGGTCTTTGCAGGGTTGGTAGGACATAAGCCACCTATATAATCTGTTCTAGCAACCTTAAGATTCCTCATCTGGGTATCGATTTCAAAGACTTGGTAGGTCACTTGCTGGATCATGATGAGCGTCTTTAGGGCAGTGCAATTAAGAAGGAATTCTGGGTGGCCACAATAAACAGGTCGATTTGATCCCCAGAAAGGATACCCAATTCCTGTAATGTTTCCACATTCAAAAGTTGAGTTGCAACTCTGATAAGGCAGCTCATTTTGGGATGTTGGATCAACAAAAAAGATCAACCCTATAACAGTAAAAATAATAATTATGGACATGGAGGAGATGAGGTTGAGAAAGTGTGTAAATAGAAATGGGAATAACAACTTCTGTAAAGCAGATGGAATCAATTCAGTATTATATCTTAAGCTAAACAAGCATGACTCGGTCTAATATGATCCCGTCAAACACTCACCGTCTGAAACCATTTTCTAATCCAACACCCAACCTCTGAACATCTTGAATGCGAGTCTTTTTTCCCCAAGTCTCCGCCACACGCTTTCACCAATGCGAGTCTTTTTTCCCCAAGTCTCCGATGCGAGTCTTTTTTCCCCAAGTCTCCGCCACTTTTCCCCAAGTCTCCGCCACACGCTTTCACCAATGCGAGTCTTTTTTCCCCAAGTCTCCGCCACACGCTTTCACCAATACAAAGGATCCAAGGTTACAAGGATTGGTAATCGAGTGGCAGAATTGGTAGGAAGGATTTAAGGTTCAAGTCTTGGCAGCGTGCGAGAGTTACATATTATGAGTATGCTCCTTGTAGCTATAAGACCATGGATATCTCATCTGAAAGGTCGTTATGAGTGTGCTCCTTGTAGTTAAGACCATGAATCTCTCATCTGAAAGGTCGTTATGTACACTGATTTACCTCTTTCAGGATTAATCCTGTCGAGTAGTTGGTACTGGGATCGGTGGAATGATTTAATGCAAAGAGAAACAAGTGGAAAAGACAATGATGGAGAATAATAGGATCAAAATGTGAATTTTGGATCCCGTGTCAAACTTTATATGTATGTAAGTATTAATTTATTTTTATATTAAATAATAAAATTGTATTATGATATTTATTATTTTAATAAATTAATATGTTTATTATTATTTGATTTTAGTAATTTTATTTCTACTTAAAAGATAATTTTGAATAGTAACTATAAAAATTAATATTTATAATAAATTATTTTAAAATTAATATTTTCATATAATAACTCCATATATATTAATAATTTATTTTCTTACTCTATTTTTATTATGTTTTATTTTAATTAAAATTATTTGATTATATCTTATCACATAGTTAATTAATTAATTAATTACAGGAATTCAAAAATAATTTAGAGTTTTATCCAATTCAAGTCATTAAGAATGAGATAGTTTATAAAATATAATAAAATTATAATTCATATTTCCAACTTTCACTTCATCGTTTATTCCTATAAATGCCTCTAACATCACTACTGTTGCTTCTACCTATGTTATCTCTACCTTCATTTTCTTGTTAATGTTTGTGAATGAATTATCAACATTTAATTTATATTTATATATATATAATAATTAAAAAATTATTATATTTCAACTTTAAACAAAAGAATTTATAATCAAATATAGATAAATATATTGTTCAGGCATCAACCAAAAGAGTTGAGTGTTGGTTAGGCACATAGATGGCAAGTCAAAACAGGATAGACCCCATTTCAATCGGATAAAAACAGCTCCAAATCATTTTAAATAGAATTAAGATCAATAGAAAGAATGGAATTCGTTATATAACATATTCCGGACTTGAACAGTATAGCAAGTAATGGTAACAATTACATTTTTACGAGGAAAATTACAAGCATATGTACATCACTTATTCCAAGCTACAAACGCAACAATGAAAGATAATTACTACCCTTCTCAGATATTACCAATATTTTATTGAAGCTGCTTTTCGTTTTCAGATATCACCAGGCTATGCCTTTCTTCCTTCTAAATCTATCCACAAGATCAGTGCTCATCCTGGATTTTTCAGGAGACTTTCTGGGTTCATTCGGCTCCATAGACTTGTCAAGTCTACTATCTAAACTATTCCTGGACATTTCAGCAAGGTCAGAACCTGATTCAAAAGCATCTGATGTTCTACTCTGTGATGTTTGTTTCTGATTTTCTGCCTCAGCCGGTTTGTTTTTATCGCCATTTGTAGCTGGTTTTGATTTTCCTAACGATGATATGAACTTTTTCAGATGTTTGATGAATTCTGGATACGTTTCAAGATTGGAATGTCCACCCCCACTTATCCATAATGGTTCATACTTCTCCTTGCAAAGCTCCCATAGCTGTTTCCCATGAGACCAGTCAACAACTTCATCTGCTGTTCCCTGAACATGGAAAAATGGTATCAATGTCAACTTATCTCAGTCAGAAAACAAGGTAAAAGGAAATTGTCGCAACTCCAATTTGCATCGATAATATTTTCAAAATGATCGGTATAGCTTTCAGGCTACAAAATGCATTCTAAAGGATGGGAAAAATGAGGATCATATGAAACTTGCAGAAAGTAAAACCAACGTAAGGAAAGAGAGCAAATAAAGAGTTTACAACATAGTCATCATGTAATATCATATTCTGAATTCCATATGGAACCCAGTTTCCAAATGTATTTCTTCAAAAGCATGAGAAAAGGAAGGTTTGATTGGACACTGACAATCTGAAAGACCACAAAGATCAATCACTAAACCAATGTCGACTTCATTGTGATTGCATATATATTGATAAGTACTTCATCCTAAGAAGACGGACAAAAAATTGGCACTAAAATAACATATAGAGAGGGTGAGAGCGAAGAAAACAATAAAAGAATGTCCAAACAACGACGAGGGAAATCATACTTACATGAATTACCAGAACAGGACAGTTCACCATTCCAATTTTGTCGATGTTCTGAAACGATGATCACGAAAGATCATTATAGCATTGAGAAGGCATATATTTAATGGAAAGAGACGATGACAGAAACATTACCTTGTAAATGTCAAACCAGTAAGTCCTCTTGACAGGGTGCAATACCCTCATGCCGGACAAAATCGGGCTGTGTAAAACTACGCCTCTCAAGTTCGGTAACTGGGAAGCAAGATCAACAGTGGGTCCGCTACCAACGGATTGACCGTAGAGTATTAATTGTTCATCGTTGACCTTGTACTGTTCTCTAAGGCAATTGTATGCTGCATCTATATCCGCATATGTGTTGCATTCAGTTGGCTGGTTCAGAAGAGCAAGTGATTCTTACGTCAGAGAACAAATTTACCGATTATGCAGAAAAAATGAGGACTCGGTGTTTATGATTTTGTACAGAAGTCTCACAACACATATTATCTGTTCACAGTTAAATATTGTTCATTCAAATTTTAATGGAAAATGGAAACAGAACTCTGAAAATTACAAAGCAACATATGAAAACAAGACCTTTTGATCATAAAATTTGTGAAAAATGTCGACTAATACATAGATAGGAACAGATTATAGTAATTTGCTTTCACTCAGACATATGAACAAAGATGAGGGTAATCTTGCTAAGCAGCAAAACTTAGTACAGAAGTCTCATGTCACACTTATCCTTTCTACAAGCAGCCATTTTCGTTCCAATTAACTTTGAATGATTAACTTGAGCTTCATAAACGAGGTAATTTTATAAGGGCAAGAAAACAGAGGAAAAGGAGAAAAAGCTATGGTACTCGTGAATAAAAGAGTAAGAGTTCAGGAACTTAATATCAAACCTTTCCACTTGATTGTCCATAGCCGGAGTAATCATATCTGAAGAAACCCATGAAAATAAGACAAGAAATTAGCCTAATTCCAAATCAACAAAAGTTGAGTGCATGAAAAGGTATAGGCTTTAGCCTAATTCCAAAGCAAGACCCAATTTTTGTTTTGAATCTGCCTAAACTTATGAAAAATGAAACTCGGATAGATCTTGATTCCTACGAGTTTAGTAACAAACATGACATGAAACTTCAAAATTCCTGCAAGTTTTAAGCCATGAAGCCATTCATATATGGAGAAGAAAACACCCACTTATCATTTTTTCTTCAATCTGGAAAATTTCATATAAGATTCCGACTGTTATCATGTTCAGTTCATAAGCTTAAATGTATGATGAAGTCAAATGAATGCTGATCTTCAATTTAAAACTAAAACAATCAAGAAATATCTTTTCAAATCAGAAATTTGTCTTGGTACATACCAACAAAAAAAAAGCTATCTTTAAGCTAAAATTTATTGAAATAAGAAACCATGTTCGAAGAGAAACGGAGGTTCGAGACGATACCCCATAAGATTGACACGAAGTCGTTTACTCAATTCAACGAAAAGCTCAAACATTTGACCCAAATCAGCGGCATTTCCATGAGAATACAGCAGAGTGGCTGATGCTCTTGGATGCTTTATATGAACGGCCACAATTTCATTACCTTTCCGAGTCCTCAGCTTCAAAAAATCCACGCCGTCAGTTCTGGGAACCTCAGGGATAAATAGACGGACGCTGCCGGAGATGGAGCGGTCGGCAAGTAGAGTGTAAGAAGGTGGATATGGCGGGAAGAAAGCTAACTTTGCGGCGATGGATGACGTGACTCCGCCCATGTTTTTAGTATTAATTAATTATCGTCGCAATCTTCTGAATCCCTTCATGAATCAGTAAAGGGTCAGATAATTCTGGGTGGGAGAGAGAGAAAATAGAAAATAGAAGGATGCCTCATTCCTCCCATGCATCTCTCCCTACGCCAATTTCCATAATATCATTAATCATCTAATATTATACATTAATCTATTATGTTAATTTTCATTTATTTTTATTAAATATTTATATATATATTAATTTCATATTAACTAAAATATAATTATTATAATTATATTATTAATAAATTTATATATTATATAATAAAATTAATTTATATAAAATTTTTTAAATATAATATAATCATATATTTTTTATGATCATATGTATATAAAATAAATAAGAAAGAATAATTTATTTATATTACATTAATTAATTTATTGGTATATGATGATATAAACTAAAACTAGATAAATATATTAAAATAATAAAATGAATTTGATTTATAATAAAAAAGTTTATTTTAATTTAATTAGTAGTATATCAACAAATATATTTATATAAAAATTTAACAAACAATCTTATTATTTAACAACTAATATTAACTCTTACAATTAGTGAATTATCATTATGAATAATTAAAAATTGAAATAACTAAATAATAATAAAAAAAATCATTGTCATTGAATTTGAAAAATCGATAGCCGCCGCCTGATTTCTATCCTGTTATATATCAGGACAATGCGTACGGATCGCGTTGCAAGTACCCGTTCATTTTTTAATTAAAAATTATAATTTTTAATTACATTTAAATTTTTAAAAATTATCCGATTAAATTATGCAAAATCTAAATTTAGAATTTAAAATATAGCAAGAAAATAAACTATTGAACAATAAAAATAACGTAAAATAGTATTAATTAATAATTATTTTAAATTAAAAATATATTTATATCTGAAATGCATGGGATCTGTCATTCTATATTTACATAAATAGGCTGTATTTATTTATTTTGTTCAATACAGAAGTTAACGATGATCGGTCATAATATGGACAAAGGGCGGCCGCCATCAGAAAGCGGCCTATCCAACGAATGACTGTTTCAGCTTTTTGAAGGATTTTTATACTAATCTCATTTATTATTTCCTTTATTTTTTAAAATCTCATTTTATATATTAATATAAAAATTAAAATTATTATTCAAACTTTAATATGTTTTTTAAAATATATTTTTTTACTTTAAAAGAGTTTCACATCAAAGAATTCAAATTCTCAAAAATTATAGAAATGATTAATCATGAATTAAAATTAAAAATAATTTTAAAATATTACATAAATTTATAAAAATTATCGATATTATAAATTAAATAATTTTTGTAAAAATAATATTTATAAAATTAACAAATAATGATTATATTATAATAATTTATTTATTTATTGTATATGATATAATTAAAATGTAATTGTAAATATTTAAATATTTTATTTTAATTTTTATAACCTAGATGTTCTGAGTGAAAATCAACGAAACTATTCATAAGTTATTCAAAATTTAAATCGATAAAAATTTATTTAATAAAATTTATTTATTAAATGAGTTAGACTTAATTTATTTAAACACATAAGTTAACTTAATAATAAATTTCTGAGCTAATTAATTAATTTATATAAAATTAATTTAATTTTAGATATATAATAGTATAAATATATAAAATATTTTTAAATTTGATTATTAATATAATATGATACTTTATTAATAATTTTTTAAAAATAAAATAAAATATTTATAATTTATATTTATTAGAGTTATTTAAAATTCAATTAAATTTATTGAAAAAATTAGAAAATTCAACCTAAATTAAATTTAATTACAAATAAAGTGAAATTAACTTTATTTGAGTAATCAACATCCTACTTAAAAAAGAGAAAGGATGGCGATCCTTTTGCATAGGTGATTGATTGATGATCATGTTGAAGGTTAGCAATTGATCATTGCTCTAAAATTTGAGATATTAAATTAAATAGAAAGATATAATTGATTATTTAAATACGTTAATTTTTATATCATTACGCACATTAACCTTCATATTGATAGATATAATAATTATGATTATCAATAAGTATTATATATTTGATATAAGATGTTCAAAATCGATGTTAAATATCATTTAATAATTAAATCTATTTATAATATTTAAAATAAAAAAAATTATATAAAATAATAGTATTATAAAATCATTGATCTAAAAGATTTAATATCGATACTAGTTTAACAACATAAGCATCTCATTTTTTGAAAATATTGGAGTTTTTTTTTTTTGAAAAAGAATTCTTAACAATTGTGGATCAATTATTGTTGTTAAGAAGACAAAAAAAACAAAAAAAAACAAAGAAGAAGAGGAAGAATAATAATAATAATAATAAAGGTCACGCTCAAAAGTGCATGACGAGGACATTGCGCTAATATTTGCCCCCACCATCGGCCCTTTGTAGCAATTTCTTCCTTATCATCTCATATTAATAATAAATTGCTAAAAAAATATCTTATTATAAAAATAATTTCATAAAATTAATTAATTATTAAAATTGATTAATCTGTCAAATATAGAATTTATTAAAAGGATGAATGCTTGGAATACAAGAAATAAGAATATATAAAACATCGAATGTATCAAAAATGAAATATTATTTTAAAAATAAATCGATAATTAAAAAAATGAATTATATAAAATTAAAGATGATAATTTCAAAAGATATAATTATATTTATCGGTTAAATAACTGAAACATTTAAATACTCAAATATGAGTTTTCTAGTGGTAAAGTTTTTTTAATTTTTATGTAAATTAAATTGTAATATCTTATTTAGTAATTTTTTAAATCAAATTTCATTGTAATTATTTTTCTATTATGATTAGTATAATTTAGATTCCTTCATAATTCCTTAAACTATTTATTAGTGCATATAAATGGAGAAATTTACATATTTGGGGACACTTTTATATTTAGATGTGATTAAAATTGAATGTCATGGATGGAATTTTGAATATAATATGGGAAGTGTAATTAGAAAGGGAAAAAGGAAAGAGAAAGTAGAAAGTTTTGGAAAGGAACATATTTTATGTATCTTTTTGGTGTTGGGGCACAAAATGAAATTGAAAAGCAATTCTTTCAAATTGACATAATTTTCAGTTAGAAAGTCATTTCCTTTTGCTTCCATTGGAAAAGCAATTCCAAACCCTTTTTCAGTTTTCACAAATCATTCCTCCCTTGTTTCTTTCCCATCATCCTTTTTTATTTTTTTTTATTCAAATCAATTCAAGATTTTAAATTCAATAATAACCCTAGAATATGAGAATTATAGTTATAATAAAATTTAATCCAATATTTTATATAAGTTATTCAATACCTGATTTGATAAAGATCGATTTAAATATGTTCATTTATATAAACTAGACTTCTATAATATACGTTGCACGTTAGTATAATTTATTTGATCCATCATTTATCATAATTTTATATTCTATTTTTTAAAATTTTTTTATCATGATAACATTTTTTATAATTTTGAATTAATATTTATTATTTAAGTATTATATACTTGTAGAAAATATTGTTTAATATCTTTATTTATGCTTATCATGTATTTTTAGGTATCATTTAAAAATATTTTTTGTAACTTTAATAAATATTTTATATTTAAAAAAAATCATAAATAATATTTTTATTTATATAATTTTATTATCAAAATTAGTTGTTATAAATTAAAAATATTACTATTAGATAATTAAAATAAAATAAAATAAATTCTTATAAATTATTTATTATAAATTTAATATAATTAGTATTTTTAAAACTTTAAAATTTAGATAATTAGATTATGAATAATAATAGGATTTTCATTGAAAAAGCTAAATTAAATATTAGCAATATATAATATTTTGTAACTTTAATAAATACCTTATATTTTTAAAAATAATCATAAGTAATATTTTCCTTTATATAATTTTATTATAGAATCAATCATTATAAATTAAAACTATTACTATTTTATTATTAAATAAAATAGAATTAATTTTAGTAAATTTAGATTATTTAATAAACTTTTATTTTTTTAAAACTAATCATTTCTAATAAATGTAATATATTTTTATTAGTTAAAAAATCAAGAGATGTATGTTTAATGAATCTGTTTTATGTATTTTATGTAGTTTTTATAGTTTAAATTTGAAAAAATTAAATCTTAAATTAACAATATGAGATACTGTATAACTTTAATAAATATTTCATATTAATTTTTATAAATTATCTATTATAAATTTAATATAATTAGTATTTTTAAATTTTAATAATTTAGATAATTAAATTATATAAATCTTAAACAATTATAGAATTTCAATTAAGAAGTTAAATAATTTGTTAATAATGTGTATTTTTTTGTAACTCTAATAAATACCTCATATTTTTAAGAATAATCATAAGTATTATTTTTCTTCATATAAT
This sequence comes from Dalechampia spathulata, assembly GCA_948192965.1. Classification (NCBI taxonomy): domain Eukaryota; kingdom Viridiplantae; phylum Streptophyta; class Magnoliopsida; order Malpighiales; family Euphorbiaceae; genus Dalechampia; species Dalechampia spathulata. The sequence goes on along the minus strand of CANYBF011429472.1, from coordinate 3,775 downwards.
ATTATTATATAATTCAATTATTATAAATTAAAATAGTTACTATTAAATTATTTGAAAACCCAAGTATGAAGGCAACACAAGAATAAAAAAGAGTTAAAGAGAGGGAAAATGGAACACAAGAAATTTATAATGGTTCGACCAACAAATGTCTACATCCACTTACCCAAGCAAACAACTTAGGTTTCTACTAAACCAATACATAAACACAATAAAGAATTCTTCTCACAAGAATTCAATCTTAAGTGTTTTCCCAAGGCTCACACTAAACCCTTACAACAAGTACTTTTCTAAGGCTCACACTAAACCTTACTCAATCACAATCCTTTCCTATCTCTCAAAACATAATCCAAGAGAAATAATAACAAGGATTGGAAACCCAAAAATCCTTTTCAAAAGATTTACAACGCAAGAAATCAAGAAATACTTAAAAACACATAAAAATGTATTTAAGAAAGAAAATGATGATTATAGATTGATTTCCTACCTTCAATAAGGTTAATCTACACTTATATAAGCTATTCCAAGCTTATATGATCGTTGGGGATGCTATAAATGCGAGAAAGAGCCATTATATAATGTTTTAAAAAATGCTAAAAAATACATATTTTGACTTGTACGGCTGTATGGATTTGCGTACAATTGTATGATACCTTAAAAATGACCCAAAAATGATGTCGAAGCATCCATATGGCTGTACCACTAAGTGGTACACCCATACCAAACCTTCTGCCAAATTTTCCACCTTGTACAGCCTCCTGGTACGCCCGTACAGCTTAGGAAACCAAATGGTACACCCATACCAAGTCCTGTAAGCCTGTACCAAGCTTAAAAACATTCAAAACTTCAATAATTTTCTTAAAACATTATTTTTTAACATTAAAACTAAGATCAAAAACCCCCAAGGTCTAACAATCTCTCCCTTTTTAATGTTGATAAACTCTAAATGTTTTTTAATCAAAATTAACTCCCCCTAATAAATTGCACCATTACAATTCATACTTAATAAAAATTATTCTCAAAATGCATATAAATCTATTTTCACAAATCCATTTTTACCATACTTCTCCTCCCTTTGGTTACATTAAAAAAAAAAAGAAGCTAAAATCAATTATTAAAGTATGTCTTCATGCATGTGTTCATAATTCACATTTCAAAACAAAAACAAAAATGACATTCACAATATCAACACACATAACAATCATATCACAAAAACATAAAGCTTAAAACTCCCCCTAAGTAGTTGCATGGCCTCATTCTTCAATTCATCAATGCAAAAGAGACTTCATTTTGTTGCTTGAATATCCATCCAATCTCATCTTATGAACTTCAAGCAAACTTACAAAACAACTTCATTTAACTTTTGGTACCCAAATGTATTTGAGTCCATGGAGGTTGGCTTCACATGAGTCATTTGGAATATATCCTAAGTAACTTAACCTTATAAAACATTTATAATTAGAGTAACCAACTTGTCATAATAATGACAATGATTAAGGAGGGGTTTAGACTTCCAACTTCTTGGTCTATGAAAATGAACTTTCCTTTGTTCACTTTTCATGTCATTTCCAATTTTAAAATTTGAATTCAAACACACATCTTTTGGCTTTACATTGAAATGCTTTACCCCACAATTGTAATTCTTATGCAATTAACTTCTAATTGAGGTCTTAAACCTCTTAGCATTGAGGTTTTTAACTCCTTTACTTTCATTTCTCTTAGCAACTTTCTCAATAGAAGTAGCTTTGAGAAATTTGGGACCTTTTGATGAAGATGGAATATTTTTATCATAACCTATACCTTTCCTATCAAATTTAAGCTTTTGGCATTTAAGAATACTATCAATTTTAATACCACACTTTTCAAATTTTGAAAGGTTTTCTTTTAAAAGCTCATTTTTTCTTTTCAAATTCTCATTTTCCAAACACAAATCTTCTTTCTCCTTTTTCAAGGATTCATTTAATATTGAACTATTTAAAATATTTTTAAATGATTTTTGAAACTCTCTTTTAGATTAGCTTAAAGCATCTACTTCCATTTTTAAGCAATTAATCTTATTTATCAAAGTTAAGTTTTTAGATTTAAAACTTTATTTTTCTTAGCCAATTGCTCAAATTTAACAAGAAGTTCCTCTAAGACACTTTCTTCATCATCAAACTCATTATCAAGAGATTTGTTATAAGTACTTACCTTATTAAGAGCTTCTTCATCCTCCATTGCCATGAAGCATAATCTATGCTCTCCAACTAAACTTTCATCATCCAATTCACTCTCATCATCTCAAGTGGCTTTGAAAGCTTTCTTCTTGGATGGTCTCCTCAATCTAGGATATTCACTCTTTACATGTCCTTCACTTGTTGATTCTTCTTTTCCTCTTCCAACTCATTACCTTAAGGTGATCTTATAAGTAAGGAGCTTTCCTAGAAGCATATCGGTAGAAAACATTGATAAATCATTTATTTCTTCAATCGCAATCACCCTTGCTTCTCAATTCTTCTTTGGAAGAACTTTAAGAATCTTATTATTGATATCTTCTCTAGCATAAGTCTTCCTAAGCTTCTTTAGACTATTGATAATCACCATGAGCCTATTATACATCTCCGATACACTTTTATTTTCCCAAGGCTCACACTAAACCTCACTCAATCACAATCCCTTACTATCTCTCAAAACATAACCCAAGAGAAAGAATAACAAGGATTGGAAACCCAAAAATCCTTTTTCAAAGGATTTACAGCTCAAGAAATCAAGAAATACTAAAAAACATATAAAAATGTATTTAATAAAGAAAATGATGATTGTAGATTGATTTCTCACCTTCAATAAGGTTAATTTACACTTATATAAGCTATTTCAAGCTTATATGACCATTGGGGATGCTATAAATGCAAAAGAGAGTCGTTATACAATGTTTTAAAAAATACTAAAAATATATATTTTGACCCGTACAGCCATACGAGTTCATGTACGACTATATGAAACCTTAAAAGTGACCCAAAAATGATACCGAAGCATCTGTACGATCGTACTACCAAGTGGTACGCCCATACCAAACCTTCTACCAAATTTTCCACCTTGTATGACCTTTCGGTACACCCGCTTAAGAAACCAAATGGTTCGTCCATACCAAGTCCTGTACGCCGTACCAAGTTTTAAAACTTTCAAAACTTCAATAATTTTCTTAAAACATTGTTTGTTAACATTAAAACTAAGATAAAAAACCCCTAAGGTCTAACATTATTAAAATAAAATAAATTAATGTTAGTAAATTTAGATTATTTAATAAACTTTTATTTTCTTGAAACTAATTATTTGTAATAAAATAATTAGTTTTAATAAATTTAGAGAAGTGATAAAATCATCATTTCATTTGTTCTTCTTCCATCTTATAATATTAATTGCAAATTCAAGAGGGATATGTTCAATCAATCTATTTCATTTGACTTTTATAATATAAGTGTTAGACCCTAGGTTTTGATTGGTATGACACGTGTGAGTCAATTTAAGTTATTTGCAATTTTCTAAGTATTTTTGTATTTGGTACGGGCGTACCACATTTGGTACGGGCGTACCAACCTTAGTACGACCATACCGTTTGGGCGTACCAATTGAGTCCTGTGCTTTTGATTATGGTACGGGCGTACCATTTGTTGGTACGGGCGTACCACAACTCTCAGGAATTTCTCGTATCAGTCAGCTTGTTTTGGTACGGGCGTACCACAACTCTCAGGAATTTAGTGTATCAGTAAAACCTGTCTGGTACGGGCGTACCAAGTGA
>CANYBF011428750.1:0-47965 GCA_948192965.1 Dalechampia spathulata | reverse complement strand
TTCTTTAATTCCTCTCACTCCTCCCCTCGCCCCCACTTCCCCCACCCCACCCCCTCCCCGCCGCCCCCCCGCCCCCCCCGGCGCCCCCCCCCGCCCGCCCCCCCCCCCCCCCCCCCCCCCAGTAAAATATTGTACTGCCTCGTTGACACACGTTCATGTCTTGCTCCATTTTCCTCAGCCTACCACCCTATAAATCTCGTCCTTCAGCCTGCTCAACTCTGCAATTGTGCAAGTTTGGTGGCAGTAATTCGAGAACAAACTTGCACTATGCCTCCTCATTATTTCGAAAGTCTCCTGTAATTGTTTGGAGTTCAAGTTGCTCCTGCAAATCTTCATATGGTGAAGATTCACTGGAAGAATCAGTTTCATACAGTTCGAAAGCAGTGGTATCCCTTGGGGATGATGGAAGTGAATCCCTTTGCTGCGAGGTTGAACCTGAATGCATGAAAAAGTGAGTTTCATGTTATGCAAATCGAGAAGCAATGGAGCTACAAGTCAAGAATGGATGCAGAATATCATCTGACTAAATATAGAAATACCACAATCAGCCAAACCTTTCTGTCCCCTTGTACGTAATTTCTTCGTGTGGCGCCTGATAAGTCTTTTGGCTTTCGTTATGGTGAGCTGCCTAGCGAAGGGAGAAAACTCTGCCTCGCTTTCACTCCACTCACCATGAAAATCATCATCTGCTTCACCCCTCATGGTTCGCAGGACAAATGCCTTGGCCTTGCGACGTTGTGTACTAAAGAGTCCCCTTATCGAAGTTACGAATCCATCACCTGCTCCATCACTTGGACGCTTAAGCCAGTTTGGATACTGATCGGACTTCCCTGCCTGACTTCCATCATTATCACTAAAATTAAGGTCGATTTCAGGGACGACAGAACCGTTGGATTCTTTTTGATTATGTGCTTTGTCTTTGAATTTCTTACCCTGCAAATCAATGTAAAATATCAAGGCAGTTGTCCACTTCAAACGAGGTAAGACGATAATGGTTCAGCCGTTTGATGTAGGATTCCCAAATTTAGGTTTGCTGATTGCTTTAAAAGGAATTAATAGATTTCTTTCTTTTATCATGTAGTGCACTTAGATGTAGGAATGATAGAACCAACAAGTCAAAGAATGCAGAAAGGGAAAATGAAGAAGAGGGAGGAAACATCAGAAATTTCGAAATATAGCAGCTTCTACGATATCATGTTTAAGCAGAAGTGGATACGTAAATTTGATGCGCAGTTGATCGAGTCAGACCATAAGATCCATTACTGTCACTATCCGTCTCGTTATCAACAAAGTCAAGTTTTATAATTACCCAACGTCCCTAGAACAAAATGAACGGTAAAGCTTCGATCAACGCTATGACTAAAGAATTAACTGGGTCTAACTTTAGCAACTCAACTCAAGCCTTAATCCTAAGTTGGGTCTAACTTTAACCATAGTTTAAAAACAAAATTTAAGAGAAATGAAAAGAATTGGCGGCGTACATTTGAGATAAGGATTTCTTACCTGCATCCCTGTAACAGACTTCAGGGTTCCCCAGACCACATGTTTCTTTACTCGTGAGAAAAGCCTCCTCCAAGTCCCAATGAACTCAACCCGGTGAAATGTATCCATCAGCAACTTAAGTTCGTGCAGGTTAAATCTTGAGCTTTCATAAGTAATCTGCAGCTCTACCTGCATCAGAAAATGTAAATCCTGAGCTACATAAACAAAATGAACTCACTACAGAAGAAGGCATGCTAAACTCTCAGAACCGAATTCCAACCTGACTGATCTTAATATTGTTGAACTCCATAACTTTCCGAGGCCTTGATCTCTTCTCTTCAATTGATTTGCCAGCTTTTTTGTCCTCATGAGATGACCGACCAGACTTCACCAACTTGGATTCTTTTGATTTATTTTTAGAGGACTCATCTAGTGGTTCATTCAAACCAGAAATGCTGGAAGAATGAGCCTGCAAGACAAGTTCATTTGCAACAGATTCTGCAAGAGATTCTTCCCATGTTCTGTCAAAAGAAGATGTTCTCCTCAACTCCGGCCCTGAACCAGAAAGAAGTTTGGATGTGACATCAGATTCTTTGCTTGAATGGCCGTATGATGAAGATGCATCATGTATTGATGAGCCCTTCTTTACACGTCTTGCACCAGCGGTTGTTGATACTTTCCATGCTTCCTGATCTCATGAAGTAAAACACCAAATTAATAATCATCTTGATATGGTCTTGGAAGCAGTTCACGAATGATAAAAAGACACAAGAAAGAGGAGTTATCCTATGAATTTAATTTACTATGAATTTAATTTAGTTCCGTTGCAATTATCATAGCATACACGTACATAGTTATTATATAATTTCTAATCATGTGATACGTTATAAGATTCTCCTCAAATCAGATTCTACTATATACCAAAACTAACCTGCCTCCTTTGTGAATCCTGTTCTTCTTCAGGGAAGAAGTATTCCCACATCATTCTGTACATTGTCTCTGTCAAATGAATCTTGAGAGGATAAATCTCTACCTGCAGTGGAATTAAGTAATCATGAAACAAATCAGAGTGATTATTGAACAGGAATACCAGAGTAGGTTCCGTTTGTTATAAATCTGCCATATCTGAAAACAAAATGCATTCTAACAGGTATACTTCATATACACATAGTTCGCTGTGTCCTTGTGATAGTGAACCATAACCAGTAATATAACAGATCAATTATTTTTTCTCTCTTCTATTAGCTTGAGATTAAGGCTTAGGGAAGTTGAGATGAATATTTCCTTCAGTGAGTATAGCTTCCGTTAAAACTGCCAAAATCTCTTTTACCTTTCCATCCCCAATTCATACTTGCTACCTTCTTAGTTCCAATAGAATCTTTGAAAAATTTTCTGCTTAATATAAACATGACTCCTTAGACCTTTGAGAAAACAGGTTTAAACATATCTAATATTTCTTTTTATCCAAAACCTTAATGAATGCCAACAGAGTTAAAAAATGAAAAAAAATCACTCACTGTAATTGAATAAGAAAGCAGAAACTAAAATTCATATCTGAGGTTTAGCCTGATTTGAGGAAAACAGAAACTAAAATTCTCATCAGACGTTTAGCTTGATCTGGGAATAAAGATACTACAGGAATGTAGAGACAAAAAATCTCTCCTTAAAAAGTGTTAGCAGTTGTAACCTACACTCTAGAGGAAACAAATGAGAGACCAGACCCAAATTTCCTCCACTCTAAGAAAACTTTAAGACAAGCAGCACAGCAACCTCTTTATTGTCCTTGGAATCACCCAGTAAATCCCATCATACGAAGTGGACAACTAGTGCACACATTTCCATTCAACATAAAACAAAAGAAGCCCCTCGGAGTCCATTGTTAGGTTATCAAGCTGATAATTCCTTTCTTAGTATTTCCTTCTATCTATACGGGAGAGATCTAACATATTGGTGGATGGATGCGCACAGTTCCCCATATTTTGTCTTGATTGATGTTCATTCCCAGGAAAAAACCAAAATAAAAGAACATAAAGGAAGAGATGAAACACCAGATCTAACCAATTCGAGGATTGATGCAAAGGTTTTACACCCCATATTTTGGCTCGATCAACATTTATCCCGAGGAAAAACACAATAATAGAGTATTAAGGAAAAAAGATCAAACTAACCAACCTGGAAGAGTTCAATACGAGAATTTCCATCCCTCGGAACACCTTGCTTCGCATCTACACGAAGCATGACCTTTCTGCAGCAATAAAAGTAGAGCAACATTTTAAATTTCAATTTTAAGCTGATCAATATGTTAATAATGCGGCACATCATAATGTATCAGAACAGAAATCACTACTCTGGTAAAACTAACTACATGAAAGAAAAAATTGTAACCCTCCACTCCTTGAAAAGTAGAGCTCCTTGTGCTCTAATATACAGAAGTTTAGCTAGTTGGTTTCAGGAAAATGTTCTTATAACCAATATGGTCATCTGCAACATAAATGCAATAATCTGGAAAATGACAATACAGATCATCATAATGAATAGGCTTAATTACAGTATAAGTGCCTAAGAAACCAAAAGAAGTAAACAAATAGAAGCAAGTTATACTCACTTTCCCCAGTCTGAAGGAGGATTCCATGCGGACAGAATCATATCAGACTTGGCATTAGGTATGCAGTTTCTCACAACAACATATTTCGTTGTGAAGAGAGCAACACCGACATCCTTGTAATCACGGTCAAAATCAAAGATCTGATTACAAAAGAAATGCATACACATAAGACTTAACAAGCATGTTGTTTAAAACCAAAAATGAAATTAAACATATTGCACCCCTACAATTTTTGCACCATATGCAACTCTCTGGTTATACCCATAATTAGGCTGGTTTTCAGCATTATTCTGATATTTTAACCATTTCTTAGAGACATCAAGGCAATGTTCTGCAGCATACAACAAAAATAAAATGCAAAAATATGAATTACTTCTGCATTATGAAGAGACCGTTGCTCAACTAATGATGCATCAACTTAGAAAATTATCTCAAGTATAACTACGTGGCTAAATTATTTTTCTTTTGCTGCTGCCACCCCATTGCCTCGACCATCACTACCACCCATCCTTGTTAAATTAAATACTAAACTCAATTTAAATAAGCCTAAATCCAAACTTAATTAGCTATATGAGTTCTCACTAAACTAAACGTGGGAATGACAATTATTATCATGTCCATTTTCATTTCTTCTATCCATCATAAAAGTAAAAAAAGAAAAAGATATTCCATTTATGAAATAGCAAAGCAGAATATTTAATGTGTTTAGGAAGTTACCATGTCATTTATCTCAGCTTCAGCAAAAGATTTACCATCTAAAAGCATGCTCCAAACAACTTTATAGATCTGCAAAGAAATACGCATGGCATAGGATGGGCTTTTATTCTTCTCTTTCTCCATTAGCCGTAATTGAGCTGCTTTCTGCAGAGCCGTCCTTAATTCTGCAGATGCTGCCTTCCGTAACTTTTTTGCATTTACAAGCTCTCTCTTCAATCCTTGGACCTAGAGAAGCGAGTTATATCAACATAACAAATGCAAACGATTAAATACTATATAGGACGATAAAATTTTGCCATATTGAAGCAAAAGAATAAAAAAAAGAAAATTTGATTATGCCGGAGAAAACAAAGAAAACAAGAAAACCATGATTTTGACAAATGCAATGTATGACACCTATTTCTGCAACCCTCAGTTATCAGCTCTAATTTGATCACCAAAGTTTAGAACTTTGTTTGGAGAATAAAGTGGGTAAAGAAAAAGAGGCATAAGAAATAAGGAAAGTAAACTAAAGGGGAAAAGAGTGTATTGTTTCCCTCACTTGTTGAGGAAGAAGTGGAAGGAGAGGGCGAAGACATGTGAAGAAGCATAAAAATGACTTGTTGCATCACTCAACAAACTACATCAGGTAAATTCACAGATTTCAAAAAGAAGAAATTATGGTCGCTCTTGTAGCTTTTCTCCCTTTCTCCAAAAATGAAGAAAATTTTGCAGGTTCTTGTTGATTCCTTGGGCTTCCATTCAAGATGAAGCAAACTCGGTTGCCCTTGCCCCACGCCGCTTTCTCTTACTCTTTCTCATTATTTCCACTATTCCCATCAGAGCAGACTTTGAAACAGCATTAGCAGGTTTGCTAACAGCCAGATACAAAGCTCTTGCTTCCCTATAAAAAACTAAAAAGGGAGAATTTTTTGATCGCAAGGAACTACATTTTCTTGAAAACTTCTACCCATCTAGGGTAATATAGTTTTACACAAAGAAACATGTGATCTAGTGCAGAGCCACTATTATCAGGGAAAAAAAATTACTTCCTATCTGCTAATCATTCTTCCTGATTTCAGATTCAAACTAAAGGGGTATCCACGTAAGATTAGCTATCAGAATTGCTTGTTATTTCTACCTTCTAAGAAAAAGATATAAATGCCACGCGCATGGTCTAAATGTTTTGAGGAATAGTGATACAAAAGGAGATAAACTATGGTCCATCAAGGGAAGAAAAAAAGAATTCCAGTAAATATTTGACATGAAGTTGTGCCAGCTATGCATCTCTGCATTACAATAGCTAAAGAACATCAGAATGTATCGAAAGCAATTCACAAAACTTGAAGGTAAGTATTTAAACATCATGTGATGAAAATTAATATAACTGCCAAATAAATAATTGATCCACAAATTTTGACACTCACCAGGCTGGATCTACCATCAGTGATCATCCAGAACTCGCCTTCCTTAACCGCATGCCCATCTCCAGAGGTATCACCACAAAGAGACAATCTCCTAATGTCATAAAGAAGCAAATTCCGCTCACGTTCTTTCTGTTCAAGGTTAATTTTTGCAAGTTCTACCTCTTCTACACCGTCAGGCACCATCTCATCTGCCTCCTCTTCAACATCCTCATCTCCTTCAGCTGGATATGATAGACTACTCTTTCTGGGCCTGAGTCACATATGTGACACAAATCAATAAGAGTTGCATAGAGAAATCTCGAAAGCAAGCCACAAGATTATTTAGCACCCATTTAAGTATCTTGTCAACAAAAACTACCAGTGCTGTTGCATAAGGCCAATAAATATAACTTGATTAAGAGAAAAAATTTCTTATCATAATCAACATTAACCAAAAGCCTGAAATATAAGTTGACTGAAGGCAAGCATGTCTAGCATGATACTTACTATTGATGGAAAAAAAGTACATATTGCTGCTCAGAATGACTGGATCAGAATTTACCTCACCATTTAATAAAATTCCATTTAACCAACTACTCCAACCATACGCTACATCTCTCACCTTTATGTACAATAGGAGTTCACAATTCTATCTAATGAATCCTTTTTTATATATAGAGAACAATTACTCATCCTCTTTCTTGTGCATCTTCTATCTTGTCTCCAATTAACTTTATCATACATGTATACTTAAATGTCTGCTACCAGATTTCAACTCACAATACAAGGGACAAAGTAGCCAGAAAAGTTTGATGAAGAAACCCAAAAGGAGTACATCATATTCCAGACGCATTGCATGTTAAGACAAATTACTAAAATAAACAACTTCTAATCTCACATTGAGAGAAGTGAAGATTTCAAAAATGAAATGTAAAAACAGTAGGAAAGAAAAGGATTGGAATCTTACTTGGGAAGCCGTGCAAACAGAAGGTTGGTCAGCACATCCAGCATAACTTGAAACTGTCGAGACGTCATTGTAGCTGTTATATTTTGAGTATTGAAAGTGAGCTCTTTCAGAGGCTTCACCTGTCAACGAAAATCAGACATGTTCAAAACCATTTATATACCAACAAGCATGCATATATCAGCAACAAACTATAGGGGACAATGAGTTTAAAAGAAAATAGCGACAATGCACACTGGCAATGCATATGACATACCCCTCCATTCCCTTTTAGTGTTCACCTTACAAAAAATTTTTTCTCCCAAATAATTCTCCATTTAGAATAACAAGGTAAAATTGTCCATTTTATTTCAATATTATCTCTCTTTAGTAAATGCTCATTTAAAAAATTTTGATAATTTGCTTATTAAGAACTTTTTAAAGGGTTCTTAATAAAAACACTCTACAGATAAATGACTATTTGATGAAATACCCAAAGTGAACAAGTTAAAGGAAATGGAATATCTTATAAAAATATTAAACTCTTGTTTGACCTTCAGGTCTGGGGTCCCTCCTTTGTGTCTGGTGTACCGGAAATACATATCACAAGGCATGAATACTCTTTCAAGTAGAGCACCAGTACGCTTGACTTTTGGAGAGCTTTTTCTAATTTTTGGTAGCCACTGCAGTCCGGCTCCGGGATCAACATCAGTAGGTGCAACATGAGCCTGCACATGCTCCAACATTACAGAGAACTCCATGCGCTTCCAAGTCATTTCGGGGACACTTTCAGGAAGTTGTTGTGCATTTCCGCTGCCCAGTGCTTGTTCCATCATCTCAACTCCAACATGAAGGATAGAACTAAATGATCGGGCTAGAACACGACCACTAACAGCAGCAAGGAGGAATCTACCCTGGAGATCAAAACAACTAGAAACCATGAATACATATGGTTGATATTACATTGGAAGTGTGAAATGATGCAGATCTTGATGATTTCAACTAAAAGTTAACTTCCCCCCATAACCAAAATTTTTCTTTACTTTGTATTATACAAATGCAAATATGTGCACAAGTATAAATTTAAATGAACTGTCCCACTGACTAATTTCTGGATCAGCCCCTAAATGTTAGATTTCAGATGAAAATATCATAACTGACTAGTCGATCTAATAACACAATTATATCGTTCAGCAGAAAAAAATTTGCAGAAAATTACATGTAATAACTGACATTTGTTGCTGCAGTGCTGCACAATTACAAAAATGAAATGCCTGATTATTCTCTAATGGCAATAAGGTTATGATAATAGACTGCTGTGTCAAAAGGTCACGCTGTTCTCCAAGACAGCAGTTAGTGATCTTCAATTTCATGGTCCTTTCAAAAGAACAACAATCCCTCACCTATATCATTCTGAGTATACCAGCGATACCCAGCAAATATAATAAAGGAAGCTGGCCCAGCAGAAATAGTATACACCCAACATTATACAATAGATGCATGACAACTGGATTGAGAAAAAAGAGTAAGCATGATAGAAACATCTTCTAATCAAGTAACATGTTCTTGAAATGAAGTTCAGAGCTTACATTTGCATCCTCTGAATGGAGATTGAATTGTGGCTCAATAACATTCACCATGAAATGGCGAGTTCCCTCTTGTTCAGAATCATCTATGATTCCATTTTTCACTAGAAATAAGACAAAGTAAATCCATCTCTCAGATAAAATCTTTGGTAACAGAACACATTTGTAAGGGTTTACGACTCCAATCACCACAGGAATGCAAAAGCATATCCCAATGATGCTATTTTCATTGCATCAGACCAACATATAGCTAGAGGTATGAAAATCAAATACAACCTGTTTCATAAACAAAATCATTCATGAACTAATAATAAAGTCACAAGACATACCAAGAGCAGAAAATGATGAACTGTCTATTTTAAGCGAATGAGATGGAGATGCTGGTGTCTCTCCTTTTTGAGAAGGGGAATTAGCATCTTGACTGGTAGAAGGGGCCTTGGAGATATCATCTTGATTCACTTCAGTTCCAGCATGTTGCTGGCAATCCTCATGTAGTTTCCTTTGTGCATACTGCCGAGAAGGGGAAGGCTTAGGAGGTTCAAATGCTTTAGATAGTCCACCAACCCAGGACCAAACAGCATCCCTATTCTCAAGTGTCCATAAAAGCTTGAGACCATAAACAAAAAGTCGCTGACAATTGTCAGCAATTACCACATTGTATCCATCATCATCACTTGGATCAGATCTGTGATCATCACTCTCACTCCCATTTTCAAACTCAGACCTCACATATGTCATTTCAAGATTTCTTCTCCCAGCCTCTTGCCAGGACAAGAGACGTTCAGCATCAGCTTTCGGTGCCTGCCTTCTGATTGTAAAATAATCACATGATAAAAGAAATCCATCATCCCGGTGCTTCTCAGTGCAGGCAGTGATATTCTTGTGCTTTTCACTGGGAATTCTATCCATAGAAGAAGGCTGACAACTTTTCCTTGTCATTTGAACAACTTTTGCAACGCTGGTAGAATCTTCCTTATCCAAGACAGCCTTAGGCATGTGAAGATCAACACCCTGGTAAACAAGATCGAGAGTATCCCTCTTACAATCAAAAGTGTACTTTTGCTTACCCCGACTGACATAATGTTCATATTTGAACTTTGACATACTAAAAGTTAGTCCTTTCGCTGGATCACCATCATCTAGTGGCATATGTCTAATACGCATAGGTGTAATATCCATGCGGAGAAAAAATTCTGTTATCACTCTATCAAGGGACAAATTACCTGATCTGGGGATTCTAGGAACTCCAAAGCGTGGAAACCTAGAGAAAAGGCGCAATTTATGGGGAGGAAGGTAATTCAAATTCCAGAACTTAATCATCCATGCTAGATCATGAGCACCAAGATTAAATGTTGCAGGAACAACTGTAACAGTTTCAGGCTTGCTAGGGGGATTATAGACGGTTCCATCTACAACAGTATTATCACCCGTGGAGGATGAAGAGGAATGGCTCTGACATGAAGGTAGAGAAGGTCTTAGAGAAAAATTCCACTTGAGTGACAGAGATGTCGATCTAAAGGGATCAAAAACTTTTTCACGAGGCTTCCCTTCAACTGGAAGTGCAAATAAATAATGATTCAGTGGAGTGCCAGAATCACAACCCCAGTCCATCATTACTTCAAGTGTAAATATCGGAACGTCAAGGAAAGCATATGGACTTGCAGTGTGTTTTAAGCCACAGCTGTTTGCCAAGCTCTCCAAACTGCTCAACAAAATCTTAAAATCCTTCGCGGACAAATAAATGCGGCCATCTGACTGTTGGATTTCCATTGAACTAGATACAACTTGAAGCTTGTCAAGCTTCTCATATGGATCTGATGTTGCAAGAATATGCCACCTAGTTTCAGAAAAGACTAAACTGATATTTCCATGAATGTAATTTCTCATATCATCCCACCATGGCAAACTGCGCTCCTTTTTTGGTGGTTGAACAAGTGGACCAGGATTTCTGACACTTAAATTAGCCCTACGAAGAGCAACAGTAAATGCATAGCTCAAATCAGCAAAAGATGGTTCATAACCCACTCCAAAAGACACTTCGCCTTTCTGAAAAGATAAAGGCAAATCAAAGTATGATTTCATTGGAGGAGTTGTGCCACTAGCTGAACGAAGCATGGAGACCTTTCTCCACCTCCCAATGAAGACATCTTGGTAAACCTGGGGCTGAAAGGGCGTTGCCTATTTTAAGAGGAAACAGCTATAATTAGGGACAGAAAGAGATGAACACAGATGTCACATGGTACAATGAACCGCAATGCTTCATGAATAAACTGGAGCATAGAGACAAAAATGAAAAGAAACAAGTTCAATTTCTTTCTTATACTGGCAGATTTAGAAATAGTCCATCACTACTCTTAGTTTTTACACACCTAACAAACACTTGACACATTGTCAACAACATTACTAAAGAATTCCTTCTTTTCAATTATTAAATTCACAAAGAGAAACTGCACACTAGAAATTTCTTCAACAACCCAAAGCAGAAAATTCAATCCTTCTAGCAGAAAGAAACTTCCCAAACATGATAAACCGTCATAAGCTTCCAGCGATATACTACAGAGAACTAATTTAAATACAGGTCAGTTATGACATGGAAATTTGAAATTTGATCACCAAAAATTACAGTTAGCTAGCTTGTCCATAATGAAAAAAAAGAAGAAGAGTTCCTGAAAATGGTTGCTTAAAGAGAAAAAAAGGGGCATAAAAAACTGTCAAGTGATTGGATTAACAACGAGATAGCTAACAATTGGATATCAAGAATCAATCTCTGATCTACCTCACCATTTTCTATAAATTCAATCTTCTGAAAAACAATTAGAAGACCCCTCAAATATTAGCATAAAGAT
Source organism: Dalechampia spathulata (assembly GCA_948192965.1). Lineage (NCBI taxonomy): Eukaryota > Viridiplantae > Streptophyta > Magnoliopsida > Malpighiales > Euphorbiaceae > Dalechampia > Dalechampia spathulata. The sequence continues at coordinate 36,401 of CANYBF011428750.1, read as the reverse complement.
CTGGAACTGCTTGACGTATATATAATGAATAGAGCTTCCAAGAAGAGTTAGTGACCCCTTTTCTTTCAATTTTTTGTCCTTAAAGCACGACTTCTCAGGAGTAGCCCAGGTCCAAGAAATTCCTACCTTTGCCTCTAGCAAGATATTTGACAATCTAACTAGGATAGTGCTGGAGAATTTCTTGTAAGCCAATCTTCCATCCTATCTCTCCTAGAGCCATGCATGCCCCTCCCACTGTTCTTATATGAGCAATTAGAACTTGAAAATAACAACCCACATTCTAAAAGCTCCCTGAACATTCGCTCAAAATTATCACCAATTTAGAATTCCTTTCCAGTGACCAGTTATGAATGCTTAATCCTGGCGAAGTCTAAAGTAATTACAGAAAACTTCTATCATTGATAAATGTTTAAAATGATATAGGTGTAATGCTTCAAATCAGTTAATCCTACCATTTTTTTCCTAAAATAAAGCAGTAAGTGGGAGGGTCATTTAAGATACAAATGGAACATTACACGGTGTAGAGAAGTACAATTGGCTGAGAAGCAGCTATGAACCTTACCTGTTGTGCTAGCACAAGGCGACCTTCACATTTACCGGAAGTAGCAGAAAAAAGAGGGAAGGTGTAATCTCTTATCTGAACAACCAAGGTGCCTGCACGTAATAGGATGTTACCCCCATAAAGCCGGGAAAATGGTATGTTCTTTTCCCGACAAACAGGATCAAGCTTTTTCAGAACTTCTATCATCCCATCATCTCCACCATCTATTTTTGTCAAGCTCAAATCCAACTCTGTGGCCGAAATGGCAAAAAGAGAAGTTCTTGAAGTGCTAGTCTTGAAACCAGACTGAAACCCTTCCTTAGAGGCACCTGAACCCTCAGAAATTACAAGCTTCTGGCATGCCTGGTAGTACGATCTAAATGATTGTTCATACATTTCTTCTTGTAATTTCTGAATAGCTGAAGGATCTTCCACATCAACCTGGATCCCATTAAACATAATTTTCCTTTCAACTGTGGAGTCATTTGTTTCAGCAGCTATAGGAGAATGGTTGTCTTTGGAAATGAATTCATCAAGAAACTTCAATCTGCAAGCCAGCTCACAGGCCTCATTCTTCATCAACTGGTAGTGCTCATCAAGCCAACCCTGAAGTGGTTCTTCCTCAATATCAGCAGTTAGCTTGCGTATGCAAAACTTTACACATCCAAGTTTAGTTGAACTAGGTTTTTTAGGCTTACTGCTTTCCTTTTTGATGGGAAATATAAGCTGAGTTTTAGCTGCAGTAATGATTTTTAAAGCTCGCAACATGTCTTCCACTGAATCATCAATGGCACGCAACTCCAACCTGTATGGCAAGCTAACGTGAACATCAAGCCCCTGGATCACCCAATCCCATGTACAGCCAACAGGTTGCTTGGCATCAGATGTACTTCCAGAGGTACGAGGTATACGAGAAATTTGCATTCTGCCACTTTTGAGTACCCTGGCCCCATTAAAACCAAGTATAAGTCCTTCAAGAAGCACTCCAATACGTGCATTCTCAGAAAAAATTGATTGAACCTGCACCACAGCATCAACCCCATCTCCAGCCGCAGCAGATATATTCAACATTTCCACATCAATAGCAAATATTGTTTCCTTTTTCTTAGTCTTATCAGGGTGTTCTGATTCCAAAGAGACATCTCTCTTTGGTTCAGTGTCCTTCATGCTAGAGTCATCTTCCATACATTCACTACCATGTCCTTGCAGCTTCTGGTTGTGCACCAGCAACTTCATTTGCAGAACAAGTTCAATTAATGATAGATGAACATCAGGCTCCCATCTGACCGTGATGTCAGTAGCACTGAATAGAGAGCAAATAGAAATCCCTTTAAGACCACCAGAGCGTCGCACAAATTTTGTGTTCTGAATGTCAAACAGTGTTATTTTTGTATCAACTCTATGCTCCTCCAAGCATTCTTGATAAGTCGACCTAGCTCTTTCAAGCTCCAGCTCTGTTGATTGGTTTTCCTTGTTCACACCCAAAGTGAAATGGAATATGTCAAGAGAAAGTGAATATTTCAACGTTGTGCGATCATCAGAAACTGTGGATATTACATTTGCAACACGCAGTGCTCCATCCTCTGAGGTGCTAACTACGACTCGACCACCCTGTGATCCATAATTGACACGCTTAGGATCAGCAACAGTTACATTGTCCAAATTTGAGTTGCCAGCAAAATTCACAGAACACCGTTCTAGATTAAATTTAAATACTTGAATCCCTTTTCCAGATGCTTTGGATGATCGGCCACTTCGGCTCTGTGCTGTTCTTTTACTGGAACCAGATAGACTTTTCAGCAGAGTTTGAAAGGAAATAGCAGTTATTATAAGTGATTCTAGACGCTTAAAGTTAAAATAAACGCCCATACCAGTCATATCAACAAAGAGAGCTAGTTTACACATAGCACTACTCTCTTCCAGTGATTCAAAATCCTTTTTGCCCCAGTCTAAACTAACTCTTGCTATATGAACTAAAGCACCTGAATTTGATTCCACAACAAATGGGCTTTCTTTCAAGAATTCTTGATATTCGTCTGCCATATGCAAGTTCAATTCACCAAGTTCCAAATGTATTGTAGGGCCTGTGCTTGATATGTTATTTGCAAACACATGTGAAGATTGTGAACAGAACTGCACAAAAGAATAAGAAGTAAATTTGTTGCATTTGAATACTGAAACTAGAAAGATCAAAGCTACAAACAATGAGCTAGTAACATCAACATAAACAAATAAAGGCTTTTTTCAGAAAAATGTAACACATCATGCTAAGTTATTTGAAGAATTTGTCAAATTAACAAAAACAGTGAATCAAGAAAAAAGGGATGTTTCTCATACAGTAACCTGCAGATTGCCCATGAAACTTCATTGTTTTACATAAGTGAAATAAGAACCATAAGAAATGCAGCTCTTGCTAAGACTACAGCTCAGCAAATGATGAAATGGTAAGCTAGAGTCAACTCCCGAGTGCCTCTATTTGATGAATTTTCACATGCCCCAGCTGTAGCTTCTTTTGGGAAGAAGATTCAGAAAAGTATACCAATTTTCACCACTACCCTTTAACGTTTATGTTCAATTTATGAAAATTTGAAAATATCACCTATTCAGCCTAGAATAAAATTATAAATATATTACTCAGAATATTGTTTCCTTTCTGGAAGGTCTAATACTTTGTTCAAAATCACGAGACAATGTACTTATCATTTCCAGATGTGATTCATGTTTTTAACACAAAATATATAAGGCACAAGGAAATATAAACCAAGAATTTTAGACAGAAGTCCTGCAACCACAGAACAATAACACAATAAAATATCCACCACTTGTTTAGCAGATCACTTACATGATACAAAGGTGACCCACTGATACTATAGAGCACAATAGTCATCTCTGGAGCAGAGATAGTGCATGTCCACATGATGGCTTTGGATTCAGTTGATTGCGGCTTCACAATTGCAGGAGTTTCCTCTTTAAGTACCATTTTTTTCTTCTTTGCATGATGGAGTTGTAGCCACGGCTTTATTCTACTCATTATAACATTGCATTGAGTACCTCCCAGCTTAACATCTATTTCTGCTCTAACAGGTGAGGTTGGCTGAAAAGTAAGATGCACCCAAAAACAGAAATCATAAATTAATTAACCAAACTGTTTCTCAACACTAATTATTAAAAATATGTTAACAAAAAAAAGACTAATAAATCTTCATTGGAAAACGATAATACTGCTTAGATGTTAAAGAACATCAATATAAATTATTTATAAGTACAGATCTAAAAGAGTTGTTAACAAAAAACATTTCACATTAGAATAAATCATTCATTATTCAACATGCAAGGCAAAAAATTTCCTCAAAAAATAGAACTGAAACAAGACAACTAGAACAGTTACCTGTATCGGAATGTAGATAAAAGAAATGACAACAAATTTTAGGATCTCCATAACAGAAGTGCCAGCTTCTCTGAGAAGCTGAAACAAAGTACAAAATTCACTATCAAGAAGTAGCCAAGTTGAATGATGGTGTCAAATTTACCACAGCAAAACAGATTTGATAACAATCTTTACACTCATACATGTATCTCACTGAAATCCATCTGAATATCCAGGCGTGTACTCTCCCCCACATCTTCAGTACATCGAGATTTGATGCTCTTGAATTGAATTCCCATTATATTATTCTCAATAACAAGATTATGTTCTTGATGAACAAATCTCACATCCAGTTTTGGTAGATTGAAGCAAACCTATTGGTCAAAGGAATAAAAAATGTTTGTTAAGTTACACGTAGATCACCAGATTACCAAGCACAGAGATAGTTTAAGTCAAACAATAGTTATCCTTACAGGGAAAAGCTCAAGTGAAAATAGGAAAACAAAATTGAGAACTTCCAGCAAATCACTTTGGACGATGCTATAGCCATACAACTACATATCCTATTTCAGAACCTCAAATACGGTGGCTACAGAATACCAAACTAAGTACTAAATAATATAACAAATTCAATTTCAATAAAGATCTCCTAAGAACTTGTGTCGGATGCTATCAAATGCACAACTTCCACAGGAGACGGTCCCCAAGACCAGTTCTTTTTTGTGTATTACTCATCCTGTTCATGATCTGAACTAACGCTATTTGTCCACATTAGTAATATTCTTCCCACCTTCCAAATTAGGCTAAAACCAGTCTACGCTGGTATTCAATCTACAGGCATGTTTATCATAATCATCAAAACAGATTCAGATCACAAACCTTTTCAGGAAACATAGAGCTATACTTTATGATTGCAACAACTGGTGATTGTTTCTTCTGTGGATCCTTAGCAATGGCCGAACCAACTACCGTTTCATTTGTCTGAGAGGAAGCATTCGAAGTTTTCTTTTTTGAAAGCAACTTCTCATTCAGATTCACTGTAACCTCCCCACTAGTGACATCGACACTTCGGATAATCACACCTACCTCCCTGCATTGAAAAAGAAGGGATACAAAAAGTTTTAAGCAATGATGTCAAAACATTCTAGACCAAAGCAAAAGCAACAATGAAGCATGTAATGAGGTCATTTTACTCAAGGTTGAAAAGAAGAAAGGGACAGATTTGGAATGTCCTTCATGGTCCAAATGTTTGGCTATGATAGACAATGAATACCAATCAAAGCCTTTCTCTTAATTGAAATAAGTACTTCTACACTATTCATCATTATATACATAAAAGTTTATCTTAAAATCACTCTAGATTTCTAAATTTCATTTGAGGAGTTTTTTAGTGAATAACAATAAAATGTCTAAAGTAAAGGAGACAAGAAGTCACCTATCATGACCAAATTCAGAAGAGAGGGAAAACTCTTCGCAGATGAAGGCGCCAGAAGAACCTTCCATTCCAGAAATGCATCCTCCGCCATCAAGGTAGGATGACTGATCACAACTAACACGTGGTTCATCCATGTGAACAATAATGGGCAATATGTGTAGTTTAACAAGCAAATTAGGCTTGGATCTACCATCTTTGGTTATATCCAACCTCAGTTCCTTGACTTCAATCATAGCTTTGGGTGTCTGCAATGTAGTAGAGAGAGAATTAATGAAAAGCTATAACATGAAATATGTGGCAAGAGAAATAAGAAAAAAAAAAAGGAGAGAAGAAAGAAACCATGGGTTAGATAACAGTTAGAGAAATAAGCATTCCACCATCAACTTTCTATTAATAACAGTCAGTCATGGCATACCTTTACAACCATTTCTGTAACAGAAACGGACAGGAACCTTGCTATGTTAGCTAAGACCGTCCACTTTCTCTGGCCTGAACCTGAACCTGAACTGTGGGGCCTGGATCTTCGAGTTTTTGTTTTCTGTGTGCCTTTGCTGGAAGGTCTTATTACAACTTCCAGGTCACATATTACTAGTTGCAGCTTTGGATCCCTGGAAATGAAACCAACTCCAAGCTTAACCAGGGACTGGCGCAAGCTGAGTCTAATTTCACCAACTGATATAGATTCAACAGCACCCTGTAAGATATTAAAGACATGACATGATTAGAAATTACATGATCCCAAAGATATTCAACAGCACTCTGTTCATTCACCTAATTGGCGAAGCATGGAGGCATTAAGATTAGTATATGATGGACAAGGAAATATATTACACAAATAAAAGAAATTGGGTCAAAAGAAAAAGAAGCAGAATTATTCAATAAGATCTGTAGAACAGCAGACAGATAACTTTCTTCAAGACCAGTGATCCTTGCCATTTCAAAGTAGGCCCAAGAACTTCCCATTTCAAACTCATGGTTCTCTGACATATCATTACCTTACAATGGTCCTACCTAGAAAGATAGATCAAATCAAACCAGTCTAATTATAACTATTAAATTCTTCAGACCCAACTTTGATCATTAAAATTTGCTTTAAAATGCCAGAAAGGAGCGGATCACACATCATAATCAAGCATTACATGAAATGCTACTAATTAATTAATTAGAAATAGCACTTCAGATAGGAGTATTCGGTGAGTAAAGTGAAAAGCATTGTCACATAAAGGCCATATACTTCAAATAAAGCATGTCTGGTTTATCATCTCAACAAAAATTCACTCTAGGGTTTTCACATCACATCAAAAAGATTTCTTGGTAAAAAAAGATATTGAATTATTGACTTAAAAATATAGTGAATTATGAATTGAAATGTTGAATTGTCATCAAAATACCGAACCACTTATTTATAACCATGATAAAAGACAAGCTCCCTGTTGATACAATCATTAAAAAGAAAATACAAAGCCACTAATGTAAAAGAGAACCTTCTTGAACTTGATTACAACATCCCGTAAGCATTTCCATCCCCCAACCCGAAATCCAATAGATGCTCCAACGATTCGGCTTAAAATCCAGGCCAATAATCTAGAAGCGAATCTGGAAAAGAAGGAGCTTGATCAGACTTCACAATCAAACTGTGGAATACTAATAATATAAGACACTTTATAAGCATGGATCTCAAGTCACAAAATTAAAAGGTCATAACTTGAAGGGCCATGCCACAAAGTTCATGACATGCACCATTATACAAAAAATATGCTATTGCAAATGAGTTTCACCTCTTTTCAATACCTTTTCACACTCAAATATAGTCTTTTAAGACGTGCTGCTTCAGAGCAAGGAAAAGGAATGCAACCAAATACAGTATCCAACTAGCAATGCATCAAAAAAACAAATGCATCTGCATTTTCTATATCAATTGTCTTGTCAACTTCAATTTTATCCATCAAAACTGAAGTTAATTTTGCCTCTTCAGCACCATTAAATAAAATTACTCTTCCACTCCACTACTCCTGAATCCTCTCACGGCAAGTAATACGACACCAATTCCCTTTAATTAAAGGTAAGGATGCGTTGTGAGGGACCATGTAGATTAAATTTGAAGACAAAAATTACTCTGTAACACTCTAACAGATCCCACACTTGATGTAACTTTATAAGGGTGGTAAAAAAAATTCAGAAACACGAGCTCATTAAACATTTTTCCTAGGCCTCAAATGGATATAAAGACTGGAAGTAGAAAGAAAATAGGAACTAAACCGGAAAAATCTTCAATTCTAAATAACAAAAAAGCGTTAACGGAAGGCAAGGAAATATAGCAGATGGAAGACATTATAAGGGCATAATCTGGTGATGCGCACATTGTATGCAACATGGTAAAATTGATGAGAACAAAAAAAATAGCTACCACAGAGAAAAAACCTAAGACTAACAACTATCAGGAGTCTCTAGTTTAGACAGGAAATTAACATGGCAAACCCCACTTGCTATCACCAATTGCCTTCAACTTAAACTTCAGATAACACTCCACATATGATCATCAAGCAAAGCTTAAATACGTTGTATTAGACTGAAAATGTCATTAACACCTGACATGACTTGATTGCAATGTTTTTTTTTTTGTTTTTGCATAAACAAATTAGTCATCAGTGAAGCTACACCATATGAAGCTAGAAACTCCAAATAAAAAAAATCAAAATTGAGAATTACTTACATGAAGACCATCCATAATGTGATGGAAATCATCAAAAATCCAAGAAGGAACTTCACTGGAGACGCTGCCATTTTGCTTATTTACTATTATTATTTTCCTGTAATCTTCAGTTTTCCACGTATCACAAAACTCGATCAATCAAAAGTGACTTCAAATAGAACGCATTCTCTACACATAATACTGAAACTAATAATAATAACATCAAAAACGAGGAAAATCCCAAGGAATTGAGCAATAGGATAATTTTGGTCAAAATTGGTGCTGTTATTTTGGCCTCGATACTTTCTTCACTTCTTTCAAATAATAATTAAGAAAGAGTCTCCTTCTGTGCATAATGATCGCGTCTTCTCCGTCACTGCCCTCTATATATACATATATGAGAACCAACCAATGCAGATCCGATCCGTGAGTTGCTCGTTGATCACATACACGCAGAGAGAGAGAGAGAGGAGACTGTTTCCATTTTTTTTCCTTTCCCTTTTTTTTTTCCTTTCCTTTTTGTCACTGATCAGTAGGATGCGATCTGGTGTGTGAGGGTATAGAGTAATGGTTCGAGAAACGTGCCTGAGATGTCCTTGTTAAGGTTTTTAGTGGCGAACGTGTCCTCCTGTCAATTGGGATCGAGGGGTGGGATATTGTCAACGCCTCGAACAGTTGGGCAAAGATCTCGTCACTGTAGCACAGGGAAATCTGTATGACGATTTAATCTTGCTCGTCCACGTGGTGTTTTAATGAGCTTAATAGTGGCCTTGGGCTAAGCCCAACAAGAAAATTGGGGATAATTACAACGGGATTTATTCAGTTCAAATATGTTCAAATTTTTATCGAATATAATGATCTTTATTATAAAAAAAATAATAATAATTGTTTTCATGTAAAATTTTTAATAAAAATCAATATTTTTTATTTTTTATTTTCAAAATTTTGATAATTTCCCAAGAAAACAAGAGGAAAAGTAAATAATTAGAAAAGTTACAGATTTTTTAAAAATATTTATAAAAATAGTTGATTTTAAGTTATTGTAAAAGTAATGATTTTATAAAGTAAATAATTTAATAAATTTAAATTAAATACTTCTTACCCTTACATTAATCTTTGATTAAATTTTTGTAAATCTAAAAACCATTATTTTAAATTCCATCATTTATACCATAATCTTAATAACATAATATTCTAATTTTTTTGGCTGTTTTTAAAACTACACTCTCATGCACACTTTTCTTTCATTGTATCAAATAAATTATTTTCATTAATTGATTTAGAATAAATAAATTACCATCATATTGATTAAATAATATTTTACATTAATTGATAAAATTTTATAAATTCGCTTATGGATTTTAATATTATTTTCAATAATTATGATAAATTTATAATTTAATTATATATTATTTTCAATAAATTTAATAAAGTTTAATAACGTACAAATAGAAAATGAAAAATTAGTAAATAAATAAAATTTTCTTTTAGTTTGTCAAACTCTGTAAAAAATGTTCTACAAATATTAATACCAAGTCCTGTCAAATTGAGCCTTGAAACAAAAAATTTAACCCAAACTACGGAATCAATCTTCTGCAAACAAAAATTCAAGATCCTAAAGCTGTTTCCAAATTCTATACACACAAATTGATCCTTTATTGACTGCAATTGGTATACGAGCCGCCCAGCCGTATTCAAGATTCAAAAAGAAAGGAATGGTATTAGTTGTGTAATGATCTTATGAACCTTGAAATGAGATTATATAATACGCTAATCAATCTGAAGCCTGCTTGGCAGGAGGGGCTGTATTGTACAGAACGAGACCCACAACTAGAATCATGCTGCCCAGCAGAAGAAAGAGGCTCAAACCTGCACCTTCTGGGAGATATGGCAACCGAAGGGATAAAATATAAATTGATATTGGCACTGCAAGTAAAATAGTATAAGTTAGCCAAAAGTTTGTCAATTATGGGCTCATTTGATATATTAGGAAAAAACAGGTAAGTTGATGTTTTCCCGAAAAGTAATTTTAGAGGAAGATTTGAAGAATCAAATAATTAACTCAAAAGTGCTTATTTTGAATTGAAACAATAATATCAATGGACCCTATGAACATTATAAACCGAAATTTGGATTTCTTGGTTTACGTTACGGGTAGAGAGAAAGAGCACCTGACAAAGTTACAGCAAGAGAGGAAACAACTGCAGAAGAAATTTTAACGAGATTGAGTACGGATATGTTGAATGCCATATTAATCATGATATACAGCAGTGGAAGCAATGGAGCTCCATCACATTCTGTAGCAAGTACCAGTTAGTAACCAACAAGAATAAGCAAACTTTGAGAAATGCTTGTTCATTGCGGAACAAGATCATGTTAGAGTGAGATGCACAATCCATAACTACGAACTAAATGAACCAACGATTGATTAAGCTTGCCTGGTGAATTTCTTCCAGTATTCATAAAGCACCCAGCACCACTTTTCATGTAAGAAGGAAGTTGGTCAAATGGTATGCCTTTCAAATTTGACAGTAAAGGGAGAAGAAGGAGCACGAAAAGAGCCTACAAATCACCGAGATGACCACTAATTACTGGTAAAAAAGAAAAGGATAACAAAGCCTTTTAAAACACAGTAGTGAATAAAGAAATCTAATTTAGGTTACGTCTGATTCAAGAATATGAAAAAATATAATACTCTGCTTGTATAAACTCGTTACTAAACAGGCATTGCTCACTTCCACACCATCGGCTATTCAGTCCCGTAACAGAATAAAAACTCATTATTAAATTTTACTAGGAAACCGTCCATCTGAACTACTACAGCAAGTTATGTATAGATCACCTGGAATCCAGAACCAAATGAATTGACAACAAATATATCAAGTGATTTTCCCTGCACCAAAACAAACAAAATGCAGCGAGTTTCAGAAGATCTACCAACTTCAAAAAAGACGATAGATAATAGGTGCACCTTTAGGCACTTGGCAGAATCCAAAAATATGAACTCCTGTTAACAGGCACATTGGAAATTATTTATTTTGCTTATACAATAAACAATCAAGAAAGAATGGCTATAATTTATGAAACTAACCTTTATAATAGAAGCACCGGCCTGAAAACCACTTGACATAATCATTACTGCTGGCCAAAAGAGCTCCACTCCAGATAGCGTTTGGTCAGCACTGGATCCACTGTCATGATGGAGCACTCAAAAATCAGTCTCAATTTACCACAAGTTCAAGAAGTAAATGGTGAAAAGGTATAATTATGTCCAAAAGAATGAGAATATTTCAGATATCATGTTAAGCTGCCAAGCCAGTACTGGTCGAAAACAAACCTTGACCACAAACATTAGACTACAGCTCCATACTTATTCTTGTATATCAGATTGCAATTGATAAAATACCTATTTGTAATTGTTGCCAGCCAAAGCTCAGTCTACTATCAGCAAAAACAACCAAACTGATAAATCAGGTAGGAACAATTTAACATGCTTTTTGTTACCTGTATTTGTTTTGTGCAATTATAAAATCAGAGGAATATAACAGAGTGCAGTCACTACATGGTGGTTCAAATTTCATATTCATGTCCTATAAATGTAAGTTCTGTCCCTTGTACATCCTAAACCCTTTCCATAGGAACCATGTATTTTGAGATGCTAAACCTTAAATAAGTTTTCTTATTAATGTGAAAGAACCAAAACATATACCTTGAAACAGCCACCATGACACCAATAGCTACAAGCAAGCAACCACTTATATGATTGAACGAGTACCTTCTTCGCAAGAGGAGGACAGAAAAAGCCAGCTGCCACACCAAAAATGTCTGGATAACACAAAATAACAATTAACCACATATGAGCAACTTTGGCAATGACTCGCATTATACAAATGCCACAGACGTGCATAAAAATATAGAAAATAAACTCTTTCCAAACAGATACCAAATAACTAAGAAAGCAACAATAAAACTACATTCAAATAGAAGTGATAAACGAAAGGAATTACAAGCACCTGAGTCAATATGGGTAACATAGGTCCAGGGATCATGGCTATGAACAAAGGACGAAAACAACAGAACATCAATAACATATAAAAAAATTCACTGAACATACAAATTGTTCATGGAAAGTTTAAAAATGCAAAAATTTGTTCGCATGTTTGCAACTTACCAGCAGCAGCCATTCCAGTAGCGACACCTAGCGCTTCTAAAACACCAATGGCAACAAAGCGTGCTTTTGGAATAGATATCATTTCATCAGTCACAATTCCTGCACGATAGCGTATATACAATATCGAGAAGTAAATCACCACATACCTGGAAATTATACAAAATTCATTAAACTTCAAAATTAAACACAAGCAATTATATCGTCTTTCCCCATATTGTAAATCGCACAAAACATACCCGAAAGTGATAAACTGAGCTAAGAAGAAGGGGTATTGTTTCATAGGAACAAGTGCTAGCTTATAAAGAACGCGATTAGCGATAGCGAACATCACGGTAATAGCATAGCTAATAACAATTAACTTCTTATTAGTGGCGGCGAAGTGCGGCGGGGGCGATGGGGTTTTGTTCGAGGCGAGAACGATGGAATTAGGATTAGAGTCAATGCGAGATTCATCATCGGTGGGTTTAGGATGACTGACGGAGAGTGGTGGTTTTGGAAACTGGAGAATAGGATTCCTGCGGAAGGACATTGATGTATTGACGTTGCAGCTAGGCAGACGAGGAATGGTGGTTTTAACGACGTCGTAATAAACAATAACATGATATGGTAAAAAAAGTAATGGGAAAAAATTGGATCATTTTATTAAATTAATTATCTACGGATTTTAGCTTTCATCAATTATTTTAAAAATTTGTTTAAAAAAATCAATTATTTTAAAAATTAATTATATCATACAAATATGATATATTTAATTAGGTGTTTAAGAGAAAAAAATATATTTATAGCCTTTTAAATTAAAAAAATATTAATCCAAAATTTAGAATGCATTATTATGAGATAAAATTAAATTATTTATTAATAAAAACAAATCGAAGCTTTTCAGCACATAGAAATGACGTGGAAAGCTCGAAGAAGAAAAAAAGAGTTTACTTTCCTCTTAAGGTGGAACTGAGACTTCGCATTAGATGTCAGGTTGACTTCTGGTCTTCCCCTTCTTCTTCTTCTTGCACCTTATTCACCAGCTTTAAAGATCTGCATTGCCATGCTCTTTATCAAATTCAAGGCTAACGGCAAACTCCAAGTGATCTGAAGATGGTATTTAGACCCATCATTGATCTTCTATCGTCAACACTGTTAAATATCCTTTCTTGGTACGCTATTTCTGTTGTTCCTCTCTTTCTTGTTATTATTCTTTAGTTAATCGGTTGTTGATTTAGCTACCCATTTCATTTTGTTGAATTAACCGCTCATTTTCTTCATTTGCAGGCCTCCGCTTGGTTTGGTTTGCCCCTTGTGAGTAAAGCTCGTCCCTTTCTTATCTCTTCTTCCCATACAATTGAGTTCCTAAATGTTTTCTTTTGCATTAGATATGCTTCATTTCGGGCAGTGGAGAGTGATTCCCTCTCCAAGTATCAGCAGTGCTTAACTTTCTGGGTTTTGTTTGCTCTTCTTGCTATCTTGGAGGAAGCAATTGGAGACCTTCTCTTACGGTGATTTAATTCCTCGACTTCATATTCTTCATCCTGCTTTTGAATTTTGCAATGTTCTTATTTATGCCATAGAATCTGTATACGGGATCTGAAAATTTTCCATGCTGGTTATCACCATGGCAACTCACCTGCATTCCTTGTTGGTATCAATAGAATCCATTTTCCCGTCCCTTGAATAGGACAAACTTTGCTCAGTTAAGCAGCTAGAGCTTGTCTGGGACTTGAGCCATTGTTGGTGGAAGAGATATCTAAGGAAAAGAATTAAAAAGTACATTTCATTTCCGTTTTTTGGAAATTCAACTGTTAGACATCTTTATCCTTAAACTAAGTGTTTTCCCTCTAGCAATGTAAGAGGAACTAATCAAATTTCTTTCATTTTGAGAGGAAATGTTTTGAGGGAAATAGAGCTTATATATTTTCAGTTTCTTTTCCTTTCTTTCATTTTCCTTCGTGCCAAACAGAGGAAGTAATCAAGTTTCTTTCCCTTTCCCTTTTCCTTTCCATTTCACCGAACAAATGGTAAATGTCCTTGCTAGATATCTATTAAGGTGCTGGCACCCATGAATGGAACTAATTTTAGCTAATTCATGCTATGCATTTAGATTGACATGTCACTTCCATATCTTCATCATTTCGAGGATGGTATACTTCTTCTATTTGTAATATTTCGTTAGATTCTCATGACAGGCTTTCGTTCTGGCCTTATGTGAAGGGCACAGTGACTATCCTTTTGGTGATACCTTATTTTGGCGGTGCTTCTTATGTCTACAAGAAATTTATTAGAATGTATCCATTGGAAAACTATCAACTGTCATTTCTGATATGGAATATCTTATTCATCCCAATGAAAGAATGTTTCTCATTCATAAGGAAGTGTCTCTCAATCAGCGAAACAGATGAAAATATAACTGTGGATGGAGAAGAAGTATCGGAAGAACCCATCGTTTACCAGGTTTGCCATTAAGTTAGTGTTTGTATACAGTACCATATAAAGAATACTTAAAATAATACCCTTGTGTATTCTTCATGCATTTGAGCTTTACTGGGTCATCTAACGTGTAGATTTTTGACACAAAACTGACAAACGAAGTCTGAAGCTGGAGGATTTAGTTTATATTTTTTTGAATCTTTGCTTCTGTTGACAGGAAAATTCTAAGCTTAGTAATGAAAATATAGAGAGGGATCATAAGCCTTCTATTCCAGAGAGTGTTCAAAAGGAATGGAGCTGTGCCCTTTGTTTGATAAGCACTACCAGTGAAAAATGCTTGAAGATGCACCTAAACGGAAAAGGGCACAAAGCTAAGAAAGAAGAACTACGAGCAAAAGAATTAACTTCGAAGCTTACGTCCAACTCTTCTCACGTTGTAAATAGAAGCAAGGGGATTTTTGTATTTGGGAACCTGGTCAATCTTGAAAACTGGGGTGGCCTTATAAACCCGGTTGCCAGATCAATCAAATCGTGCAAATGGAAAAGGCCAGAGGTCGGATGGATTAAATTAAACACCGATGGATCCATAGTTCGAGAAAATGCTGGTTTTGGCGGTTTGCTTCGTGATTACAAAGGTGATGCAATATGTGCTTTTGTCTCTAAAGCTCCTTTAGATGATATTTTCTTGGTTGAACTATGGGCTATATGGAGAGGTCTTGTTCTTGCCTTAGGTCTTGGAATAAAAGCAGTGTGGGTCGAGTCTGATTCAATGAGTGCAGTGAAAACCATAAACAAGAAGCAGTTTCATAGCGGAAAAGCTGATGAATGCTTGAAGCACATCTGGAATCTTTTAAAGAATTTTGAGAAGTATCGGATATCTCATGCATGGCGCGAAACTAATAAAGCAGCTGACTATCTTTCCAGGATGGTTCTTGACAGAAATGATGTAGTATTGTGGCCTATTCATTTTCCAGATGCCCTTCAGAATATTATCAAGGATGATGCTCAAGGAAAGGTATACTTTAGGAGATAACATTCAGCTTTAAACATTTGTTGTGGCATTCCCAACAAAACTAACATGAATGTAGATCAAGGTCATCAGGAATAACAGAATCCTGATGCTGTAAGTACATGATTCTGGTCCAGAAAAAAGTGAAAAAAGGTCGGAAATTGAACCTGGTGTGCATGCTGGGTTTTGAAGGTGCATTCTCATGGATGAGATGAGCTTGGAAGTGGAAACATCAACTTGTAAACAGCTTATTCAAAGAAAAGAAAGAAGTTGTAAACAGAAAACTTGAACAGCTCTGAGCCTCTCATTTCCTGTAATCTACAAAATGTGCAGGTGTATTTTTCTCCAGATTCAATAAACTGGAATTGTTATAATTTATTTTAAATTTTACAGTTTTTCAAGTAGAAAAATAAGGTCTTTAATTAATAATTTTCTTGGAATTATATGTTATGAAAGTATAATCTATTTTTATATTATCCTAAAATTACCAAATCATATAAATAAGGAAGTTAATATCTTAAAAAGGAAATTTTCCAAATTTGTCAAACTGGGAAAAATTCATGAAAATTTTGTTAGTGTAATGGGTTTTTTAAAATATTTGAAAATAATATCTTTTAAAATTAAACATATAAAAAATGTTATATTTTTAATTTTTTAAAAAGTGATGAATTTTAAAAAAATATATGAAATAATAATTTTTGAATTTTAATGTAGTAATATAGATTATAAATAAGGATGTAAGCCGAGTGTTGAGGTTTACTTTATTCAAATTTGATTCATTTTGTTTTTCAAAATTTTTGATGTATTAAGAGCTTAATAAATATAAATTATTTATTTTTGTATTTAAAAAAATAAAAAAATATTAATAAAAAGATTATATTCCATAAATATTTATGATTTTAAATCAAAAATTAAATTAAAAAATATTTTTATATATTTAAAATTAAATTTTTTTAAATAAATTACGAATTATTTCAAGAGTTTTTTATCGAATCAAATTACGAGCTTAAATAAGTCAAATGTCATATTATTTGTGTTCAACTCATTTATTAAACAAATTTTATTAAATGAGTTTTTATCAAATTAAATTTTAAATAACTCATAAATAATTTGATTTATTTATAGCTCTAATTATAAAAAAATATGTTTTTTATTTTTCTGGACTCTTTTCTATTAATAAAAGATACTTTCAATAGTATAATATCCATATTAAATATATAGACAAAACTATCTCACAATATTTTATACCCCATTTATATAGTATTTTAAACTCAGCCTTTGAAATTAACACAAAACCAACATCAAAATGTCAAACTTTCTCATCAACACGAGCTCCTAGAAAGATGAAGCTATTATCCATCAACCGATGACCCTTTTCACTTCTCAGATTGATCATAAAATTTTTTATAATTTTATAAATTTTTTTAAAATCATTAGAAATTATTAGAGTAAATCCATCATTTTTTAATTATTTATTCCTTTAAATAATTTAACGGATCTTCTAGTTGGGCTTTCTTTGGGCCTGATTCTTTCACTAACCCCAAAATAGGGCCCAATTATTTGACCTAACGCATCGACTCGCAACGGTAATTAATTAACGGTCCCACAAATTTTTGAAATCTGATACTTTCTGATTAATCTTGTACTCTCACATACGGAACTTGGAACTCAAAGCCCCACGAACAAGAACAAACCCGCTCCATTTCTTTCAAAATTCATTTAATCAGAACATTTAACCCCCAAAACCCTAAACCCCAAATTCTGCATTATCTTCTTACTTCTTCTACAGTTTCTTTAGTTCAAGTAAGAAATGGAATTCACCGACTCAATTAGCAGCCAAGATTTTCTTGATTCAATACTGTGCATTTCAGGTTCAAAGCTAATTCAATCTGGTTTTACGTCCTTGCATTTCACAGGTTTATTCTCCCCTCTGTCATAATTCAATCTTTAAATGGCTTTTCTTTCTTGTTTTCTTTACTTATTTTAACTTTCTTGTATACATTTACTATTGCAAAGAATGGCATTGAAAGAAGGATACTTTATGTTGTTATTGTGTTTCCTGGGACAGAGAAACCATTGATATTTACAAATGCTGGAGGTGGGTCTATAGAATTTGAAGAAGGGAACTTCAAGATTGATATCGAAGAGGATAAGCATTTCGAAGGAGGAGATATTTTAAGAACACAAGAAACTATAATCAATGGTGGTGATTTACCTGCAATTTACCAGTCTGCAAGATATGGTAACTTCTGTTACCACTATACCAATTTACCTGCTGGAGATTACTTTGTTGATCTCCACTTTGCTGAGATTGTTAACACTAATGGTCCTAAAGGAATGAGAGTCTTTAATGTCTTTATCCAAGAAGATAAGGTAATAATCAAGTGCATTTTTCTTTTTAAAATTTCCTCGCCTGTGTTTTATATAATTGTGATAAATTACATAAAAAATTGAAGAAAATTAAATTTGCAGGTTTTATCTGAGCTTGATATATTCTCAATTGTTGGAGCAAACAAACCATTGCAAGTGGTGAACAATAGAGTCTCTGTTGGAGAAGACAGGAAAATTTTGATAAGGTTTGAGGGTATTCTTGGCAGTCCAATTGTTAGTGGGATTTCTTTAAAGAAAGCACCGCCAGAATCACCAAGTACTACTATCTTGTCCATTTTTTAATTTGCTATATATATATATATATATATATATATATATATCAACTTCGCAAATATGTAGGTGTAAATGATTTATTTTATCTTCCAATGTAGCTTCCAAGGAGAAATCTGAGCATATAATGTGTAACAATTGTGAAGCTGAAATAAAGATCTCACAATCTCAGGTTAAACTCGAAAAAATATTATTGAAAGCTTCAAGGTTGCCGTTTTCCTTCATGATAGTCCTGACAAGTTGATGTTATTTGCAGAAAAGAATTATCAGTATGAAATGTATATCTAAGTATGAGAAGAAGATAGAAGAGTTGAATGCACTATGTCAAGCCAAGGCAGATGAATGTTATGAAGCTTGGATGTCATTAACAACCATAAACCAACAGCTAGAGAAGGCTAGAGCAGAAGTTGATAATAAATTCTTCCAGAATATGTGTTTAGGTAAGATGCAGTTCAATTTAGTACTTGAGGTTTTCCATAGGAAGAGAAATTATTTTTGATACTAAATAATTACTCTTAAGAAATGTTTATTTAGATCAAGCACTCAAGAAGCAAACAACAGAGCTAAAGGATATCGCTGATCGATACACATGTGATAAGATATTATGGTCTGCAGCTATTGACAAATTGGAAAAGAAAGTAAAGGTAAATACCTTGTCTAACATTCTGAAAAGCATTCGTGTAAGCATTTTTTCGTATGGTTATGGATGGATTTTGATAGGGAATATGTGTACAGATGATGAAGGTAGAACATTCTCAGCTCTCTCATGAAGCTAATGAATGTGCCACTTCAATTTCTGATCTCAATAAGATGATACTTTCAGTCCAAACTATAGGTATGTATGTTTACATTTGATCTCGTATCAAGGCATTACATGTGTCAAGCTTTAGTTCGTCAATATATTGATCTTGCACCTTCTTAATACTTTAATTTACAGTTGATCAGTATGATGATCTCAAGTTAAAGTTTAACGAAGAGCAGGCAAAGAGGAAAATGCTTTTTAACCAAGTTCAGGAAGCAAAAGGTATGCTTGCTTTTCAAAGTTTGATACTACCCTTCATGATGTGGTTTATGAATCACAAGCTTTCTTGATAACTTAATAATTTCAGGCAACATTAGGGTATTTTGCCGGTGCCGTCCGTCAAGTAAGGAAGAAACATCTACTGGGTATCAAATGGTGGTAGATTTTGATGCAGCCAAGGATGGGGATCTTGGGATAGTAACAAGTACTTCAACAAAGAAAATATTCAAATTTGATAGAGTTTTCACGCCTAAGGATGATCAAGGTGAACACCACTCCACAGATTCTGCTGGTCAATTCCATCTGTTAAATTTCATGTTGCATGGCTCATTATCCGTAAAGCAAAATTGATGTTATAATATCTCCTTTTGCTTCAGAGGATGGCAATTTTGACTTCACATTTTCTTTTGTTGGTGCAGTTGATGTATTTGCAGATGTTGCTCCTATGGTAACCTCTGTTTTAGATGGATATAATGTATGCATATTTGCATATGGTCAAACTGGAACGGGGAAAACTTTCACCATGGAAGGCACAGAAAGAAACCGAGGAGTCAATTACCAGACTCTGCAAACTTTGTTCAAAATTGCTGATAAAAGGAAAGAAACTGTCAAATTTGACATTTCTGTAAGCGTGCTTGAAGTTTACAATGAACAAATCAGAGATTTGCTTGCCACCTCACCCTCGGCAAAGAGGTAAGTTATTATCCTGCCAATTCTATTAAATTATCGGAAATTTCTTCTTCTTGTATAGACAACACATTTACTTTTCTTCTTAATTTTTGCAAATACCTACTGCTTTGTTTTTGAAATTACTGATTGTAAATGAAAATTTACCATTCCATCTTGCTTCAAACTGGTTTTTAGGTTGGAGATAAAGCAACTTTTTGAAGGAGATCATCATGTTCCTGGGCTAACTGAAGCAAAAGTTGGGAACATTAAGGAGGTCTGGGATGTTTTGCAGGCAGGAAGCAATGCAAGGGCTGTAGGGTCAAACAACGTGAATGAACATAGTAGCCGATCTCATTGGTTAGTTTCCACAATTTCTGGCGATGTGTATGTGTTTCATGTCAGGAATCAAATGTGTTCTTATGTTCATGGATAATTACATATTTTCAGTATGCTTTGCACATTGGTGAGAGCAAAATCTTTGATTAATGGTGAATGCACAAAGAGCAAGCTGTGGCTTGTAGATTTGGCAGGCAGCGAAAGGCTTGCAAAAACTGAAGTGCAAGGAGAACGGCTTAAGGAAGCTCAAAATATTAACAGATCACTATCTGCACTTGGTGATGTAATTTCTGCTTTAGCAACCAAGAGCAGTCATATTCCTTACAGGTTTGATTTGACTCTTGTTTCAATAATATTTTTCAAGTTATAGGAAAAACTTGCTTACATGCTATTACTATTTGCTCCACTTTTCCTTCTCCAGGAACTCGAAGCTCACACATTTACTTCAGGATTCATTAGGTTAGTAGCTATAGAAGTGGTAGTACGGACTATCACATCTTTGACTTCTACTTTTCTTAATGCCAGGGAGCTATTGTTAATTTTATACCTGAGATTAAATTATCTTTTTCCTATTAAAATGGGACAGGGGGTGATTCAAAAACTCTGATGTTTGTGCAAATCAGTCCTTCTGAGCGTGACCTTGGTGAGACTCTAAGTTCTTTGAACTTTGCAACCCGAGTTCGAGGTGTTGA
The DNA here is from genome assembly GCA_948192965.1 of Dalechampia spathulata. Taxonomy (NCBI): domain Eukaryota; kingdom Viridiplantae; phylum Streptophyta; class Magnoliopsida; order Malpighiales; family Euphorbiaceae; genus Dalechampia; species Dalechampia spathulata. The sequence continues at coordinate 15,389 of CANYBF011428750.1, read as the reverse complement.
TCTAGGTCCTGCTAAGAAGCAGATAGATATGGTTGAGCTTCAGAAATTGAAATTAATGGTAAGATCATTATGATCAACATATCAACTAATTTGTTAATAAATGTTATCTTTTCTTCTTTCTAACATATCAACTAATTAAACCTATATTAACTCTCTGAAGCTTGATAAAGCTAAGCAAGATTTGAAATCTAAAGACGATGTCATACACAAGCTAGAAGAAAACTTCCAAAACCTTGAAGGAAAGGCAAAAAGTAAGGATCAGCTTTGCAGAAATCAGCAGGAAAAGACTAATGAACTGGAACGCCAACTTTCAATCAAGACAGAGTTATGTGGACAACTGGAGAACCAGCTCTTCCAACTTTCACAAAGAATGAAAGGGAAGGACGAAATCTGCTCTAATGTTCAGAAAAAGGTTGCATGTTGGTTTTATGATTTTATACAACTCTTTGTTTTCAGCTTTTGTGACCAGATTTTTTTATGATGTATTTTCTGTTTCTCCCTTCCAAAGGTCAAGGAACTTGAAAACAAGCTAAAAGAGAGTGAACAAGCAGAGTCTGTGAATCTTCAAATCAAGGTTTTGCCAACGCATGTTAGAAGTTGATATTAATGTACTTAGATTGCTACAAGATTATGACAAGATGTTATGCCTAGAAATTTAGATAGCTAAAAGTTTAGGCAGATCATTGATGGTTCATTACTATTTTATGCAGGTCAACGAGCTTGAGAACAGAATGAAAGAAAGGACACAGGAGTTTGAAATACACTCAAAGAAGCTCCAGCAAAAAGTAATTCTAATTAGGATATTACTAAACTTCTACTGCATTTCTTTACTTCCACATTTACGGGCGTGTGCCTGGATGGAATAGGGTGGTGCATTGATGCTTTCTCCTTGTGTTACAGATTAAGGAACTAGAAAACAAGTTGACATGGGAAAGGGACCATTCAGATTCCCAGTTGCTCCAGCAAAAGGTATTTTGACTAAGGTTGACTGGAAAAAGTCTTTGTAGCTGAAATGAAATATTAATTGTTTTGTTTTGCATAGATCAAAGTTGTTGAAGAGAAGCTCAGACAGCATGAACAGGGAGATTATAATTCAAAACAATGTTCTGCTGAAAAGCTAGGAGCCACCCCAACTCATATTACAGCATCTAATCAAAGAAGTTTCAATTCTAGCAACCGATCAACAAACCAAGGTTCTCTATTGCTCAAGGGACCCGAGTCCCTTCGCGAGTTAAGGAGAAAAAGAGACATTCCAAGCAAAGGGGCAGAGAACAATTTCTTATTGGCGACTTCTTTACTTGAGAAGAAGACGTCACCACAATCAAACAAACCGAAGCATCTTGACCCATCAAAAGCATTGTCAAGAATTACAAAATCTGCAAAAGCAGCCATTGATTCTCAAAAGACATACTCCAGAAACAACACAAGGATCAACAGAGACCAGGTAGCAAAAGAGAACCACAATAAACTCAAAGTTTGGTTAAGGTAATTCAAGAGGTTCTGCATGAAATATATATTTGTTTGTGTATGTATGTATGGATTTATCATGTTTATATATAAGATACTGTTTTTGTGAGGGAGGGAATGTATCATATGGTTATTCTTAGATCATTGTGTAGTTGCCTTGAAATCTCAAAAACAGTTTGAGCTTTTTTTTTCCTTTATATTTTAATCATGTATATATTTTTTAATGGATTAAAATTCTGAGGGACTAAATAATTAGGTAAAACCTGAGGGGATGTTTTTGTAATTAACCAGAAAAATATTATAAGATATATGATGATAAGTGAATAAAAAATTAAAAATTAAAATAATACAAAGTAATGAGTGGTTTATAAGTAAAAAGAAAATGATCCATTTCCCAATCAGTGATAAGATAAGTTGATCATAACCTGTCTCCCACAGAACTAGACTTGCGGCCTTGCTTGAACGATGTAAATGACACCATCTTTTACTGCACCTTCAATGTCCTGGGGGCAACCATACAGACCTTCTATGACTTTCCCTGCCTCTGCAATTTTCGAGAAGGAAAGATGCTTTATCTACGGGCCCCTCTAACTACCTATATCCGAGACAGCTATCGAGTAACTGCGGCTAAGTCTGATCCAAGCGCTTCCCGCAGTAGCTGATTCACTTGAAAAAATTCGTACTCAATAAAATATTATATTATATATTGATTGTCTTTGATAGATATTTACCTTCTAGGTCTAGGAGGGGGTTTAGGGATTTACTATCCGGCTCAGTCCCTGGTTAAAGCCACTCAAGGAGGCGGGTTCCTAGTTAACAGCCTGCTTCCTCTCCTGTTAGGGGCCTGGAGATGGCTTGTCTTCGATCTCAGACCGGCCTCTCATTTCGCGGTAGGAGTCACTTTCATTGCGTGACAGCGCGTGACGGTCGCTCCCTTTCGAGTTGAAGAAGATTAGCTGTTTCTCTTCTAGTTCAAGGAAACCCGATAGACAGTTCTATCCCCACATGCGAGCACTCAATGAAACTAACAACACATGATGATCATGATGATGCATCTAAGTAAAAGGAAAGGTTAGGGTTTCATACAATGCTCTCCATACATGTCACTGGCAAAGGGAATATCGGCCACATCATAGAATTGGATTCTAACTCACTGATACATCTTTGAAACAGTAAAGAGATAAAATAAAAGCCATAAACTTCCATTTTTCGATCCTCAAGGCAAAAAAGTGAACGGAATATTCATATGCAATAAGAAAAGGAAGGAGTTCTGAAGTCACTATTGATGGAGAATTTGAAATTCAAGGGCTTTATAGGCGCGCTCCTTCAACGGCTATAAAAGCGCGCTCCTACAACGGCTATAAAAACCCGCGTTTTATTAACGCGATTTTCAGTGCGAGACGGTGCGTTTTGTTGATGCCTTGCTCCTCAAGACAGCATGACCAATTGAACGCATGACTGCCCATAAAATATTTACGCATGATATTATGTCGATTTATATATAATATATTTAATTAGTAAAGAATAAATATTTAAATAAAAATTATTTTTAAATTATGTATAATCATAAATTAATTTTGAATTACATTTAATTATAAATTACTCAAGCAATTTAGCTAAATTATACACATTCATGAATTAATTATAAACATACGTAATCTCTGCAATTAATATCCATAGTTCCATACGCTAAAACTGATAACAGGTTCATAATTTGTAGTTACAGTTCAAGCTTGCTTGATGTGCTTTTCATGAAGTAGAAGAAGATGGGGAGGGGCCTTCACATGACACCTTGGAAAGGGTCTGTGGCTATTATTTGCAAGAAAATAGTGTTATCTCCTTCCACAAGCTGAGCACCTGGAACTTGTATGCCATCAAGCCTGTAGAGTCCATGAATTCCATGCCTTGCAATTGTATTATCATGTCCGATTACTCCTGTCGTGAATAATGTAGGATTTGCTCCAGGATCGTTGATCCGAACCTTTTCAGGAAATGTTAGCTGTTAGTTAACGGCTGTCTTCACTAGCCAGGTTATGTGTGCCTTGTTAAAATGGTACTTGAAACTTTTACCTGCAGTTCAACGTCATTTGCAGTTGCGAGTGCCAATTGCAAGTTGTATACACCTTTCGTATTTGCATTCTCCAGTCTGAATTTGATCTGCCAGGTGGTGCCTTGATACGTTTCATCCTCTATTTTCCTGCATTCTCATTTTTAGATTCAAGTATTAAAAGATCCATGAAGAATACAAAGCAGATTTGATTCATCTAAGAATTTCTTATTACATGAGTAATGGAATGGATCCATGATACAGTGCCAAGAACAAATTGAGGGTTGGAACAGACCTGGCTACATGCGCAAAGAATCAGTCTTTTCTGAAGTCACCAGTCTCGACGGTGTAGACCAAATCCTCGTCAGGGTGCAAATCGGTGTATCTTTCCCATAACCCATATTGCCTGAACCTGACCATGGAATGAAAAGTTTTACACTACAGTGAGTTGACCAATGCTAACTCAGGGGACGTGACTTGAATATAAGAGTTGGGTCCGCTGAAAAACCAGTCAGGATGATTCACATAGAGTTTGTTGACATACGTCGGGTCAGGATCAGGGACATAGAATTCTGCAGCGGATCGATCAGGGATGCCTATTTCCCACAATGTAGGACCGTCCCTGGGAGGTTCATATGCCAGACAATGCAGGTCGATGTAGCAACGTGCTTTATAGTTACATGTTTGTTTGACATGAGGAAATTTAAATTGTTATAACAATGTCAGAAACGCAATTAGCTGGATAAAGCATATTGTACTAGCTAGCATGGAAAAGGCTCACCTTCTGTAATAGTAATGAGAGAATCATATCGGTAATCCCCAATAAAACCTGGAACCCATGCGTATAGATTAGAGTCACCAGTACGGATGTCATTGATGAAGAAATAACCTTGTTCATCTGCTTTTCTCCAGAGCTGATAACCCTGAGAATTTCCAATGTCGACGGCACGATTATACCAGTTGACAAGTTTAACATGACAATTAATCATTAACCAGGTTGTTATCATGCATATTCTTTCCGAATAACCAATGAATGATCAAATTCATGGAAAACATGTTACCTTGTTTTCTAATTGCCATGATCCTGGATCTCCTGTGTTAAGTCAAAATAGGTGGGCTGGTACAGTGGGTGTAGGAATCCCACATCGGGAGTAAGATAAGGTGTGGGGAGAATTTTCCATTATAAATTAAACCCCTTCCCTTAGGTTTTAGTATCCCATTCTAAGTCTTCCAATTTATAACTTGGTCTTATCTCTTTCCTTCTTGTAATATTTTACGAGAAATATTAAAGTGGGAGTGTCCGAGAACGTAGGCAAAATTAGCCGAACCTCGTTAAAATTTCTGGTGTTCTTTTTTCTTGGTATTTATTTTTCTCCCCTATTTAATAGCTTTATTTGATTATATTTTGTTAGTTATTTTGCTATAAATAATTAAGTTAATTCTGGCAAGACTCCTGGGTTTTAAGTGGGACCGTTTGTGACCCCTCCAGTGAATCTGGGAATTTTCTTAATAGAATTTTGGCAGAATAATTTTCTAAATATTTCTTGAAAATATTGTTATTGAATTTTGTTCGTTTCCCAACATAACCCATCATTCGTCTGTCTATGTTCCAGATAGTTGCTGACAGAAGAGACTGAGATGATAATAAAGGTGGCAACGAAGAGGCTGCCCCCATCATACCAGCCTTTTTTCAGGCCGTGCTTCTTAATGGCAAGGCCAAGAGAAACTACAGCACAACCTAAAAGAAGGGCAACGTTAAGATTCTGACAAGCTCTTAATACAAAGTAGAAACAATTCTTTAAGCCAAATTGTTGTTGTGGACGAGTAATGCCATCTAATTCTTGAAGCTGTTGGTGATTTGTCTCGTTCACAGGCAAAGGGAGGCTGTTTGGTTCAATTTCAGAGGAGCTGTTTGTTGGGTTAACATCAGTGGCCAGGTGAGATTCGGAACCAGAGGTATTGGTAGGTTCCTTATCAAGCTGAGCAAGATTTTTGTGTAGAGAGAGCAGTGTTGAAGAGAAAGAGATAGAAAGGAAAGCTAGACGCCATCTTTTTCGGGGTTCAGTAAGGATGATTGCAGGAAAATGATTAGTAGAAGTATTAGCAGAGGTTGCCATTAAAGCAGAATATATCACAAGGAAGAATGCACGAGCACAAGGTCCACCTGGAGTTCTTTTATACATACAAGATTTGGTCGACTTTTCGGCCGAACTTTCCGCGAAGTCTGTTCAAATATTTCCATCCATAAATTCTTACAAGGGGTTGGAATATGAGAAATAAATACGAGAAGTTCTTGCATGACTAGATCATAGAGTATGAACTCAATTAATTATAGAGAATGATAACTCAGTATCACTGATAGTTGCATGGATGCTTCTGTTATTAAGGGACTGGACTGATTCATTAATAAAAATCATTTAGTTTGACTTAATCAAGTTATCAGACTTATGAATTATTTCCCTATGAATTAATTTATTAAATTATATAGAAATAATTTAACTTTACATTATAAAATGAATTAAAGCATTTTTCATTTTTTAACTTGAATATTTATTAATGTGCATAAAAATTGTATATTTGAATTAAATAATAAAATTGTAATTTTATTATTCTATTCGAATTTTTATAAAATAAAATTATAATTTAATTCAATTTTTAAAAAACTAGAATTTAATTGTTATTAGCTACAATAATTTTCTTAATCCGTTTTAGTATATACAATAATAAAAATATTCATATATATTTATATTATACATATAAAATATTGATTACGAAAAATTAAATGAAATAATATAAAATATAAATTAATTTTTATTGAAAAATCTATTACATTTATTGAAGATCACAAATTTATTTATATTATTCATTCTACTATAATAAAATTTAATAATAATAATAATAATAATAATAATAATAATAATAATTAATAATAATAATTATTATTATTATTATTAAATTATTAAATAAATTAAAGTTGATAAAAATTCCTATGCAGAAACATCAAATACTGCACTTTGTCTACGTCATTCTTCTTCGTGAAACTTTAAAATATAAAAGGAGTAGGATTAAAAGATCCTGTTTTGAATCAATTTTGACCTTTCTGTTTTAAATAAATGGTTAAGATAATAATTTATTTAATTATTTTAAAGTTAATAGATAAGAAATATAATTTCTGATGGGAAAGCAGAACGGAAGTATTTCAATAAGCGACTGGTTCAATTGGAAGATGCTAATGACGTCACTTTATTTACAATTCTTCGTACCAATTTACGTCACTTTATTTACAATTCTGACTACCTAAATGGCGTGCGCGTTGACTTCATTCTAAAAAACAAATACAAAATGCCAAACATGTCTTTATTCTAACCATTAACTGCTCCAACAAATTTTAAACCGGTCGGACTTCCATTATAATGGGAAAAGCCCAGATCCATCGGATACACTAGTACTTGGGATCAAAAGGGTCTCACATCTCGATCTGATAGAATTGTAAAGAAGGTAAATTATAGTATCCAACTATTTTTTAGGTAAGAGATTCATGAACTTGGTATCTACGAAGAACCCATTTATAGGATGTAACTCTCACGTTACGATTGTCAAGACTCGAATCTTGGATATTGAGATCAATTCTATCATCCGAGTACTAACTGAGCTACACCCGTGCGGGTACGGATACATTACTACTTAATTGAGGATTTTGGTGGTGATCGGTTTTAATTTGACATAATTATAAGTGCTTTTTTTAAAAAAAAATATGAAATCGAAAAAATTAATTTTAAAAATATGTAACTTTTATATATTTTTAATATATCTAACATCTTAAAAATATATCATTTAAATATATATGAAATATTTAAAAAAATATATTTTAAATAATTTTTTTGAACGAAATGTTTCATATGAATTTAATTTGTTTATAATTAATTTAATTTAATTGTATATTTTTAAATATTTTTTATATTATAAATAATAATATCAATATTAATTCTTTAATTCATCATCGATCATAATTTAGTTTTACATGAAATATAGATTAAAATATTTTAAATGATTTATATATATATAATATATTTAAATAACTTTGAAAAATATCAATATTAAAGTAGAATTATTTTAATAATTTTGGTATTTATTCGAATAAAAGAAGCAAGGGATTGGAATATGGATTGAACGTTGGTGGGATTTTGAAGTTTCATTTAATAATGTTTAATAAATATATCATTATATGTCATCATCTTGGAAAAATATCCACCACTAAATTCCATCTAAATTCCTTTGATTCCGTCTTTGCTGAGATTTCAGCCACTTCGCCACCTACCAATCATCCTTCTTTATTTCATTTAATAATTTTTATAATATAAATATCAATTTTTATTAATATAATCATATTTTAACATTAACATTAATATTTATTTAAATTATTTAATTATATATTGTATAAATTATATTTAAAATAAAGTATTAAGTTTCATTATATTTAAATTAAAATTATTTATTAATTTTAAAAACATATTTATCTTTTTAAAGTAAAATAGGATTAATGATCAGGTAAAAATATTCTTTATATATTTTTTTAAATTTTATTCTTATTAAAGATAAAAATTAATTAAAATATTTTAATAATGATGAAATAATAATTAATAAGAATAAAATATATTTTATTTTCTATTAAATTTATTGAATGGCAGAAAATAATGTATTTAAATTACATAATCTCTATCTTACATAAATGTTGAATTGTAATGTATTTGATATTATAAATAACTATATTTGTTTAATTATTTATTAAAATATAATTAATTACTAATAGTTATATAAATATAAAATATCATAATAATATAAAATATAATATAATTCTGAAATATTAATTAAAATAAAATATAATGAAATTAAAGTAATATTAAAAAATATTAATGTATTTAAAATTATTGTATAAAATAAAAATATCTATTTATATGTAACTCATTATAAATTTCAATTTAAATAATAATAAAATTTGTATAGTTACATCTAATCTCATATTTTTATAAAAATTAAAATTATTAAAATTAATTAATTGTAAATATATTAATTTGTTAAATAATAAAATCTTTTATTTTATATAAAAATAAATTATGATTGATGATAAATTAAATAATTAAAACTGATATCATTTTTATAATAGTATAATATAAAATTAGTTGAAAAAATGTATAATTAAGTCAATCTTATTATAAAAATGAATATAATTAATACAAAGAATGATAATAAAAAATAAATTTAACTTTTTAATAGCATTTTATTGTGATAATGTTACAATAAGAATTTTAAATTATATATATAATAATAAAATTTTAGTATGATAATAATCATTTTTATAATAATTTTTTATCATCTTAAAATATAATTATATATATCATTTAAAATACTAGAAGAATACATAACATGAATTATAATGAAATTCTATCATTATAAAATTATATTTTATAACATAATTTTAAATGACATATATAATAATAGAATCTTAAGAGATAACATTTTTATTTTAATGTATATAATAATAAAGTTTTATCATAATTAAAAAATATTAAAAATAATTTAAAAAATATATTAGTAAATCAAAAAAATTATACTACCATGTAACGGGGGACAATAATAATCGGTACATTTTAGTTTTAGTTTTGAAAATTATTTGATTGATATATTATTTAATATATACTAATAAAGAAAAATAATAGACAGATTAAGCTTATAATTCAAATATCCCATATAAAATCATAAGTTTGAGTGTTTGAAGGAGTGAAAAAGTATTTTAAGTGCATAATCATATGATCAACATTATGAGTGCTTATGTAAATCTCAGAGAGTAAGTGCATATACGACTTAACTAGTATTCTCCTTGCACCATACAACTGACCTCATAGGAAACATAATCATACCATTCTGCATACGGAAAATACTCTCTGAATTCTTAATGAGCTTTAAGGGCAACACCAACCTTCTCAGACAGATTCTTCATGTACTGCTTTCTTGCAGGATGTTCTTCTTGTGGGCGATTGAATGGCGTCCACACTGCCTCCCCCACGAATAACCTCATCAGCTGCATCTTGTTTTAACCAGATAAGTAGTTTTATCTATCAAGAGCTTCACCAGCTTCGACACAGATTCGGACCCAACGATCATCCTTCTCCCGAACATCAAAATACCCACTTCTTTCTAAGCAGTAACGTATCTCCTCATCAGCATGAATGTGCTCTGTGTTGAATTTCTTCAGCTTCTTCTCATAGTCAGCAACCTTCTCCGGGCATAAATCAAGCAAATCCTGCAGATGAAAGAAATGATGTTCGTCACCAATGAACTGGATGGAGATGGAGACGGAAATCGAATGCCTTAAAGAATAAGGGTGAAAGACAAGAAGAACAAGATTTGGCTCATCGGCTTATACATATTTGAACAAGATTAGATAAATTCATAATAAGATCATCATTTAATCCTATAAAGAGCTAAAAATTCAATGATCAAAGAAGGAGAGATCTTATCGATGACTTTTTGAGCTTAAAAATAACGAAGAGGTTGAAAGATGCATGCGTAATCTTATTACCAAATAAGACTGTACATGCAAATGATAGCCAAATGCCAAGTTTTACCTTAAGCTAGAGACTAGTAAACAATTAAATTGATCGTTCTATTGAACAAAAAAACAACTATTAAATACCATGTAATTCTCTCTCCTAGATTCTCTGATTTTCTTCAATTCTTCATCATTCTCGTTGTCCTCAGGGTTCAACTGCCAGTACAACACTCCCAAATCTATTCAAACTCCAACATCTTTTACTAACGCTAAAACAAAACAAAATTGCAACCAAAGAAGAAAGAAAAACAGATCAGAGATAACAACTGACCAGCCAACTGTTCCAATGAGACCGACTCTTCTGGGTGGTTAAGACGTGGGAGCCTTTGATCTTCCATTGCTTTCGTCCAGGAACCATGCCTGCAACAATATCATGATCTCAAATTAATTCCTAATTTCTTATTTAATTTTCATTTGAATTAACAATCTAATTGTAATAATAATAACATAAAAGACAGACGTCCCTTATTACAAAAAGTCTGGAAGGGATAGAAGAACTGACCTCGATAGCCATTAGCAAGAGACCGTGCAGAATCCCTGATGCTGAACTCGAATAAGATTACTGACAGACGGAAATGACTCCGTAGTATTTTTTTTTTCTCTTCGACACAGAAGCCACACACCTGTGGCGTCCATTTTCCATTACTGCTATGCGGGATGTTGAGTGTTTGTGACCAAAACAAATATCACAAACTCTCGTCATTCGCCGGAAATAAAAAGGAACTTATTTCAATGAAGAAAAACTGAAGCAACTTCAAAGCCTTGTTCTTTTGATCAATGTTGTTCTTAATTCTTTGAAAGAACATGGATAATAGGTTCATGATATTTCAATTGAAATCACATCGGAATTATAAGGGTATTAAGTTGGGATCCTAGTGGAATCCAGTTGAGGAACGACAAACACTCCCAATGAAAAATAAAAACTTGAAGCAAAAGTACAGCAGCAGATGTACAAAAAAGATGCCATGCAGTCAAATAAAACCACATAAAAACGGTAGCGTACATTGGAAATATGCATTATGCGGAAAGAATGGAAGGTCACAGCAGCCCAGTTTATATCATAATTAGAAACATGGAATTCATCAGGATCGGAATTATAGTACAAAATTGATCAGCAACTAGCGAAATATGAATAAATTAAAGAAGCCGCCTTCATTCTCAAGTGGCTAGTAGTTGAGAGGTGGTTAGATTGGTTTCTTTTTGGATAGTGGTGATTGCCTGATAAGGATAAGCCATGGTGGCCAAACTCCAGAAATCATGTAGCAGCACGTCAACGTTCTTCGACAACTGCACAACACCGACTAGTACAAAAATTAGGATTACATATTTGACATGGTTGCAAACAGGAAATGTGACGGCAAGATGGTAATGGTGAAAGTGAAGAAAAATGAATGAAACGGTGTTCTTTTGGGAAATGTATCTATATAAATGAGTTTAAATCCAACATGTCAAATATTTGATTTCAGCAGTTCCATTACAAGCAGTGCAGCAATTTGGCAAAACACCACAAAACAACTGATGGAAAAGAATTCAATGTCCTACCTTCGTTGAGATCAACAGAAAAACTGGCACTATTTGGCTGGTCATCAGTTGAATTACTGGATGCATGTAGCACTCCGGACTGAGGAGGAGAGCTTATGCTGCTCCTAGTTGATTGTTTACTGGAAATTTGCGGCCTCACTAGATGGTTCAAGCATGCATCCGAGCTAGAAGTAGGTTCCATACATTTCTTACCCTTGAATCTTCTCCTAGTCATACAGGTGTACCAAAAATACAAAGAAAAAAACTATGGTGTAAGAATAGCATAGTTATAAAACACAAGATAATGGATCAATCAAATGAAAAATATTCTCAACGGAACACCTATCCTTTTTCTTTTCCAGATATCTCTGCAATAAGATTTGTCGGTTTGATTGACCCTCTCCAACTCAAAAATAAGTAGAGAGTATTTAAAGGACATGCGGACAATAGAAAATATTGGCAGTATGTTTGTGCAACTAAAGTGAGATCATGATGGGGCTATTTCTCTCCACTATACCAGGAGCAAATAGAATACTTGTATAAATGCTCCTTAAAAGTAACATACAAGTCAAACACAGGAGCAATAGTGGTTATGTATAACAGCATGAGCAGCTGGAATGAGAAAGGTAAATGTGAAATCATGGAGCAGGAAAGAGATGATCGGAAGGCTTGTAAAAGCAAGATCTGGAAACAAAATTAAATTTGTCTAAACCTTTAAACAACTGCTACAAATTATGTCAACAGGAGTCACAATTTTTATTTTCTTCCGCACGTGCTGAGCATATAAGCCAATGCCTTTCTGTTTACATCTCCAGCTTCACCCAGTCTAGCTTCAAGTTCCTCGTAATTTTTAAGGTTCTAAAGAAATCTGCAAGAACCTCTGCACTAGAATCATACCTATTGGTGTGGTCGGAGAGACGGCACTATTAGAAGAATTAAGAACATGTTTGTTAGTTGGGGTCTGTAAATGACAAGGAAATGCAAATACAAGTAGGTCTATGAACTAGATGGTCCAAAAAAAACTCTCTTAAATCTTCAATACAAATTTGATCCGCCGTTGCCATTGGTGTTACCAAGTAAATCATTTCTTTCATCTCTTTCTTAAGTTCGATCCTAACACTAGACATGCTGCGAGATGCATGATTGCCTGGGCCTGCAAATCCATATATTTTCGATGCATTGGTAAATCGACATACTATATATCAGAGTAGTGATATCATATATCCATGCAAATAGAAGCTTATTACCTTATCAGGTGGAACCCCAACACATGCGTGAAGGTGGTTTGAAAGGAAGATGAGGACACAGAAACCATAAATTGGAAGGCATAACACAGTTCCAATTATAAGTAGATGAATTCTCCGTTAACAATAAGCATATTAGATATGTTGATGTATTTGTAGGCATTTCATGCCTTCAAACAATAAAATCAATACACTAGAAATTTCAATGAAGGAAAGAGGACATAATATGGTGATCATGGATCATAAACAAATAGAGCATGATGCTTAGCAACAGAGAAATCCATTGTTAAGCTGTCCAATTAATTAATATTTTTAAATCCCTCAACCCTCCCTCTCTTGAAAGAGAGAACTTCTGACCTGTCTATGTTTCCTCTACCGCAGAAAACACTTTCCTTTCAAAATACCAAAAGACTATTTTGCCATCTTGTCTACGTACATTTTTTATGGTGTGTGGGGGGGCAAATATGCGATTGTAGTGAAGTTTTAAAAAACAAAAATGTCTTGATTTTAGATAATATATCGTGAAAGTTTTTTTAAAATTAGATTCCAGTGTCTATTATTAATTGTTACATTAAATAATTAATTTAGATATTATTTTATTAAATTAATTTAAAATAATATATTTTTTATATTTCAATCATTTTTAATTTGAAAACATATTTTTATAATATATATATATATTACGTACTTAAAAAAATAATAAGCTAGAAAAAAAGATAAAGCATAGTATTTTTTAAAATAAAAAATTGAAAGAAATTTTAAATACAAAAGTATCATAGTATTTTCAAATTAAGGAAAGGATTTTCCTATATTTATTTAAATATTTTAGAGAAAAGTCGTATTTATATAATTATCATTAATTATAAAAATGATAGGATTTACTTTTTATAATTTTGTAAAGTTTTAGAATTTTTTTAAAAATCATCTTTTTTTATAAAAACAGTGATTTTTTACAATAAGTTTGAAATAATTCTAAAATAAATAACTTGAACTCAACACCTAATTGGGGAAAAATCTAATGAAATATAAAAATAATTTTAAATATTATTGATATGGAATGATAAAAAAAATAAAAATTTTATGAAAAATATCATATGAAATAAAATAATATTTAAACTTCGAAATATAACATAATAATTATCAAACCTTTAAATCAGTAGAAACGAATTAAATCATTGAAAAAGCATTTTCTCTTATAATCGTTGAAAAAGCATTGAAAATCTGCATTCAAATTCAAGCCTATTTGAACTCCTTGAAGAATATTTATATTATTAAACTACAATATCATTGTAATATATATAATTCAATCAACTAATAATTAAAATTTTCAATATTATTTTTAATATAATCCATTAAATTTAAAATTCAATCCTTACTTATTACTATTAGCTTCCACCATTATCACTTGCCACCATTATAATCAATCCGGCTACCAACTATTGTCTATTATTGAAGTTTATAAATATTAATGAAAATTTTAAAAATTTTAAAAATAAAAATAAAATTCAAAACAAAATATTGATAAATAAATAAATAATATAATCTTTTATTTATAAATATGTTACTCAATTTTTTCATATTTTAATACTGTAAAATTTTGAAAAATATGTATATATATATATATATATAAAGTAAATACATTATCATATAATATATATGATAGATAATTTATCTATCATATATGATATATATTATATATTATATACATATATTGTCCACCATACATATATATAACATGTGATATATATTATTAGATAAATTTATTTGTCACATATAAAATAATTTTTTATTGTAAATATTGATTATCTATCAAGTATATTATATGGTATATATTATTAAATAAATTTATCTACCATACATATTATATAATATATATCAATAAATAAATTTATTTATTATATATTATATGGTCTATCTTATAAATATCTTATAAACTATAAAATAATTCTTAATTAATAAATATAAATAAAATTAGTAATATTTATCTTCAAATAAAATTTATTTAGATAAAAAATTAGATAATATAATATAAAATATAAAATAATTAGTAATTAATAAATATAAATAAAATTAATTATTTTTAAATAAATATAATATAATATAATATAAAATGTAAAGTAATTAGTAACTAACAAATAAAATCTTTTAGAAAATATAAAATTTATGAGAAATGTAGAATTATCTTTTCTCTTACCTCATCATTTTTTTTAATATAGTATGACAATAAAATCATTATTTTTACTTATTCTCTTTTTTAAAGATGTTAATTTAAAAAATCAAGAAATATATGCTTAATCAATATACTTTACTTACTTTTATAGTATGAATTTAAAAAAATCAAATCATAAGTTAACAATGTGTATTGGGAAAATAGAGGAAGCAGCAGTTGTAACCAGAAACATATTAAAACCAACGAAGGAAGGTGAAGAATTTTGGAGAGAAACAGAAAGGGCAGGTGATCGAATAACAGCAAAGAAACCAGCTGTTGAGTGGTTAGAGG